>JAQZBX010042946.1:0-21835 GCA_029593785.1 Cabassous unicinctus | reverse complement strand
CAAAAGTAAGATGACATATGAAAATAAAATTAAAAGATTGGGATATTAAAAAAAATAAAAAATAAGAATAAAACTATTGCTGGCACTTTTCTTTTTACAAGGTGAAAGATTGAAAAAAGTCATCAGTTGATACAGACTTTTATTACAAAGTAGATGGCTATTCCATGAGAAGAGCATGACACAGCATTCCCAAGAGGAGTTTCAATTGGTAAATGAATATGTGAAAAATCTTCAAATTCACTAGGAATGAAAACTTGCAAACATAAAATGATAGACATCAATTTGGGCATTAAATAATTTAAAAATTTAACAGTGTCATTCTCCATGCATCTATGGAGGTAATGGAAAAGGAATTCCTCCAAACCCTTAGTGTATTTTAAAGTAGTACAATGTTATAGGAAGTTAATTTGCACCTGTTATCAAGAGATTAAAAATGTTTATATGGATTAAAATAGGGATTTTCATAGAAATTAAATATCTCAAAATATAAGGATATAGATAATTATTTGAGAAAAGTTAATTATTTACATATTCATAGTCACTAAAATAGTAACAATCACTTCAAATAATAGGATACATATAAGTAAATTTATTGTACATTGTCAAAATAGCATTGCAATGTGAAAAAATACATTTTCTAAGAAATTTTATTGATTTAATATCTTAGTTTGTCTTGCCCTGAAGTGCAATCTAGAAATGACCTTTAAATAGTTAATTTAAAGGGAAGGTATTCCTGGGAACATGGGTGGAAACTGACAAGAGTGAAACAATACAATAAGACAGGAGGGAATAACAATCCAAGGATGAGTTGTTGATCTGGTTAGTGCTGTGGGGAGCTGTATCAAGCCAAACAACTAAATAAATAAAAAGGAAATTTTTCTCCATGAAATACATCAAAATTTAGAAGGAAATTAGAAGTAAATTTAAGTTGAGAATAGATAAAATCAAGGTTAGAAGAGTAAACTTAAAGTAGGAAGATTAAATTTAAAAGAATCACATTTAAATTTAGAACAAGTTGAAAGTATATTTAATTTATTTGTAATTTTGTTGAAATTTGGAAATAAATTTATGTAAAGCTTAAAATATGCAAATTGTTTTTTTTAAGATATTGCTGTTTCTGGAAATGTGACCATGATATACGCTTATTTCTTCATTCTCAACTTGCACTGTTTGATGACAGTTATGCCATTTGCATCCAATAACACTACTCTTATAAGGTTGCTATGTAATACGTGATTGGTAACATCTGCTAAAAATATATTATGCTCATAATTTCTCCCAAAGACTCTTCTGAATGTAATATTTCTAAAGCCACATTAGAGGATCCAATGTTATTATAAAACTCTTAGCTCCCTGAGCTTATAAAAATATTCACAAATATAAAACAATGAAAGAGAAAACAACATAAATTTAGAATAGTCATTTTAATTTTAACTATTGCAAGAATAAAATGGGATAACACGCTCTTAAATAAAATATTTTAATTTTGAAACTGTCATAAATTGTCACAGGTAGGAGAAAGATTGGTGTTAGTGAAGATGAATAGGAAGTGAAAAATATTCCCCAAACCTGGGGCCTGTTGATATAAATATAAGCCTTAGAAGATTACCACTGGATTGGAAATTTCCAACTCACTCCTAAAACTTAAGATGCATTTAGTATTATAAAAGGAGGAATCCTATCAGGAAAAAACAATGGACTCAAATATACATAATTTTTAAATAGATGAGTATATATGAAAACTTACATATGCTAAAGTAGTTAATGGAGTCATGGATGTTTTAGACATTTACATCTTTGGTCCATTATTCTGCCAAACATTTTGACAAGGGCCACCTTCATGTCCTTGTTTCTCAGGCTGTAAATGACAGGATTCAAGGTGGGAGGTAATAGAGAGTATAACACAGACATAAAGATATTCAGTGATGATGGGAATATTGAGGTGGAACCTAAGTATGCAATGAATCCAGAAGAGAGGAATAAGGTCACCACAGTGATATGGGGCATGCAGGTGGAGAAAGATTTAAACCTGCCTTGAGCAGATGGAATCCTTAGAACAGTGGAGAAAATGTGAACATAAGATACAATCATTAAAATGAAACATACAAAGTCAAAGCAACAACTAGCAATAAGAAATGCATATTCTAAATTATTTTCTCCAGAACAGGTAAGTATAAGCAATGATGGAATATCACAGAAGAACTGATGCACTATGTTGGACCCACAGAAACTGACAGAGAATGTACCTGCTACATGAATGGAGCCATAAGCACATCCAATGAACCATGACACTGTCACCATCTGCACACAAGAACGGCTATTCATAGTGGTCTCATAGTGCAGAGGATGACAGATGGCTGCATGGCGATCATAGGACATCACTATAAGCAGAGAAAACTCTGTGACAGCACATAATGCAACAAGAAAAATCTGTGAGGCACATCCTTGTAAGGAGATGGAATGACTGTTGGTCAGAGAGTTCATAATGGATTTGGGAACAGTGACAGAGATATAGCAGATATCAAGCAAGGACAAATTCTTCAGGAAGAAATACATGGGAACTTGGAGATGCTGGCTAACTGTAGTGAGGGTGATAATGAGGAGATTCCCCATCAGTGCTGCCAGGTAGATGAGGAAGAAGAGTGTGGCATAGAATTTCTGAAGCAACCAGTCATCAGGGAATCCCATGAGCAAGAATTCTGTTATGAGGGTCATGTTGGTAAACTTCTCAGGCATGCTGATTCTTGTCTGTGGAAATGTAAGTAAAGGTATAATTACTTCATTCAGTTACATCCTTAGAATCTTCCTCTTTCTGTTCATTCTACCAAGGATTCTTTGCTATTCTGAGGGACATATTCAAAAACATCAGAGTAGTCTCCATACCCCAGAACAAATCCTATGTTGCAAACTATAAATTCTTTATTCCTGCAAAGTAAATTTTATTAAGCCATTAGGAATAGGGTAGGATAATTTCATAGAGTGGTTTGCAATTTATGCATAAAATGAAAGAAAAAGATTACCTCACCAGTACATAAATGAGGGATTCTTCTGTCTTTGATGGAATAGGTAAAATGTGGTAGGAACATTTATTAGAATAGAGGAGTTATTGTCAATGATATTTTGAATTGGCTTTAGTTTCTGGTAAACTTTTTTATTGATACAGTTGGAGAAGCAATATTAAGAATTTGAGCTATCATTCCTTTTTCTATTTATTGCATGAGAAGTAATAGCTGAGAAGGGGATTGATGTCGATTCATTCTGCAAGCTTTTTCTGAGAGAATGATAGTGTCCATGACAATTAAACACAGCTTCTACATATTCAAGACCAGAAATGGATCACTGACATATTAAAATAAACTGACTTTGAATACTCAAGAGAATGCTAGATGAATCACATATTTCATGTATTCTGATTTAATTGTTCAGAAATATCTTGATTTGAAAAAAAAATTCCTTGAATAGAGCCTGTGACTGCCATGGATCTAAAAAACAAAATTAAAATAAAATAAGCATCATTTTATGTTTCTAAAGAAAATGGAAATAAGATGTAAAATAAATTTAACTACTTAAACATTTCAAGAGATCTAGTCTGTACAGGGTAGTAGCAAAGAGAAGCTTAAAGTAGATGCCTCTAAGTTTGGGGAACTATGCTTACCTAAGAACAACACGCTATCTCTAATTTCACAGGTGCATTCAGTAAATTTCTGTAGACTTTAAAGACAATGAGGCTGATAAAGATCTTTTTCCAAAACATGAATAAAGCCTTGGAGAGATGGGTCATTTGAGCAACAGGGTCAATATTCTTTCTATTGCTCTGGCTGCCTCTTGCACCCTGTTGCAACCTTGCCAAGTTGCATTCTTCACTGGAAAGCAGAGGTTGAAAGGGTAATTTATAGGTCTTGAATTTTGTGTGATGTTACTCTTTGTCTAATTAAATGAGAGTTAATTGTATTGGCCAAGGGTACTGAAGGGGAGTTCATTCTTGAAATTGATGCCATCCTGGGCATTCAGGGTTTGAAGTGTTAATAATTAGGTCCATAGATAATTTTTCTACCCATTGGGGTTCCTGCTATACGACCTACCTCATCAACAATAATTTGTTATTGAGTCTCTTCCCTCAATAGACTGTTGTGAAACTTTACATTTATCAAGAAATGAAACAAATTAAATTCATGAACTTATATCTGGAAAAACTCATCAGTTGTGTTATGGTTTTAATACTTATTAACATGTTGTTGTTTTTTTATCAAAAGAAAAATACGATTCTTTTCACTGTAAAAAATATTCAACCTATCAGAAAATATAGAAACTTAAATTTCCACTTTGGCTCCCCCAAGCCAATTATCCTTTCCAGAGAAAAATTATTAAATATTTTCCTCTATTTTCTTTATATGTCATTTCCATATGAATTTGTGACATATGAGTGCAAAAACGTATTTTGACATAATTGATATCTTACCATCTTATATTATACCTTCTTAATTTTTGCTTAACGTATTTCCAAAAACTTTTTCAATAAACTTAGAAATATGCTTAATACTTGCTTTTTAATGCCTGCATATTAAACATATTGCTCAATATAATACCAAATTATATCAACAGAATCTTGTCAAATTGACAAGCTGATTCTAAAACATATAAAAAAGCAAAGTAACTAGATATCTGAAAGAATATTAATAATGAATATAAATTAGGAACACTTGCAATAATTGATTTTAAGACCATATGAAACTATAATTACCAAAGATAGGTGGTCCTAATTAAAAAAAAAAAGATAAATGTAAAGGAGTGTATGTGAAAAACAGACCCATATTTATATGTTCAATTGCCTTTCAACCAAGGCATCAAAATAATTCAAAGTAATAAAAGAGAGCAAACCCCTCCTATATGCAACATGATGGACCTCAAAACTGTCAAGTCTGTGAGAAAGAAACCAGATTCAAAAATGTGTGGTTGTTTTAATATGAAGTTCTAACAAAGCAAAAAGTAATCTATAGTTGAAGAAATCAGAATGGTGAGTACTGTGCGGTTGTGGGTAATGAGTGGGTGGAGGAATCTGTGTGAAAATGCTTTTGTCAATATCAAAGTATATGATACTTTGGCATATATTTTGTCAAAAAATTTTCAAACTATGCACTTAAAATCTGTACATTTTCAAATAATTAAAATATTCAATTTTAGAACTTCGAAATCTGTGTGCTCTTCCTTTGCATATCTATGAGCCAATGGTTTCCTTGAATAGAATAAAAACTTTGAATAGAATAAAAGTTTGAATAGAATAAAAACATTAAGGGAAAAGTGTTCTTCTGAATATACTTTATATGGATTGATAATCCATGTCTCTTTTCTATTTCATAATGCACTCATTTGTGTGTAAGTGATGGGAATTTCCTAATGAACCTAACTTGTCTATGAAATATGTTCACAATTTTCATTGGGTTCAACTAATATATAACAAAACAAATCAAAACTGCAACCCCAGGAAAATGAATCTCTGTGCACCCTTAATATTGTGAGTTATCAAATCTGGAATGTGTGCCCTATCACTGGAGTGCAAATTGTGGACAGTGTTTAGACTCAGAATTATTTAGTGGTTGGGACAATATTGACTATTTAACATGCTTCTGGTTAGGTGTGGAAAGGGAATTTCTGTTATCACTCAATGTTGGTTGCAATAAAGAAAACAACACAATCTTAGTGGCATTAGAGCAATGAGTACTTATTGCCCGATGATGGATTTCAATGTCAGTTAGACCATCCCTACTTCAGGCTGTGGGTCAGGTTTGAATTTGCTACTTTTACTCATTTGAGACCCAAGTTAGAAAGGCAGTAGCTACCTGGAGTATATATTTCATAAAGGTTTTAGAAGTGACCTAAGAGGGAAGTGACTGTTACAGTAGTTCACAACCAATTGTCTAAAGCAAGGTACATGGCCAAACAGATATCTATTGGACAAGGAAGTGTGGAGTAGGGAAAATAAGGACAATATTTGTTGATTAATAAATGATGCAATAGACAAATTTACACTTTATTTTATACCTAAGTAGTGGGCTAATCCTGATGTCTTGAAAATAATTAGTTAAGAGGGCTTCTCCTGTAGAATATGTAGTTTGTCTCCAAGCATTTAAGAATAGCATTTTGCTGAGATTCCTTAATTTTGATCAAAGCTCAATATTTTTTTCACAAAACAAGGATAAATTGTATTTAGAATTCTTTAAATGTTAAATGGAGACCTCATTACAGACATTATGCCACTTTTTGCATAAATTAATGAAAGTTATGTTTAAAATATTTGCAAATCCATAGTTCTAAGCCATTAGATAATAAAGCATATATAAGAAAGACCATATCTCTTAGAATTACATTTGTTCATGAAATAAAGGAAGTGATCGAATGGTTTGAAAGTGTGGATTGATTTTGCCATCATAAAAGGAATAGAGAAAGAGTAAATAAAATGAAAAATAAGACAGTAATTAAACTAGATGAAAAGACGGTATTTTTTAAGGGAAGTCTTGCAAGCAAGAGATGACAAAAAGTATAAATTGAGATTTCATTTAACATTAAAGACACAAATAATAGTTAAAAGGGGTGATATACAATTCTCACAATTCATAAATAATATATTAATAAGTGGGAGATGATTAGTTGATTACAAGAACAGCTATCTAAATTGAGTCAATAGGTGAAGAAAATTGACGGCTTTATCTTCTTTGTGGGTAGCAAGGCCCTGGACAGAAATGAGAAGGGTTCAAGTGAGACAAAGAGGAGTTGGGGCCCTCTTTGTAAAGATTGTGATTGGTGGCCTGACTGTTTACAGAGAATCTAGGCAATTTTGAATCATATAAAATACTCAATGTACTACTGAATAAGTTTCAAGATGATATGGCAATTATAGTTTGGAAAAGTATTGCCTGAATGCTAGGAAAACAAACCAAAATGAATGGATTAAAATCTCTTATGAAAAGTACATAAAAGATAAAGCAAAAAGGGTAAGAAAGGCAAAAGAGGCCTGGTATAGATGTTAGAAAAATGAGAAAAACTTTCCTGGAAGTGAATATCTCAGTTGAGAAGAGATATTGGGAAGATTGTTTGAAGAGTGCATGCTCTCCAGGAACCACAGCTCATAGATTTTATAATTCCCAGTAGGAGAGATTCCACACAGAATCTATAAATTGAGAAAAAACAAATGCCTGGGCCAAAATAAGAATGTTAAAAATACAACACTCAGTACTAGCCTGCCATGTAGCAGAGAAGACAAGGATCAAACTGTGAAACTCTAATGGCCCTTCTGAAAGAAGTGGAATAGTAGGAATTTAAGTTCCAAAGTCAGGAACTCTAGAAACACATCACCATGGAGAAGTTAACATTCAGAATTTCCAATTTACTTTCCTTCCCTTGGATAAGATCTTTGGTAATTTTATTATTTTACTGTGTTCAAAAGACCTAATTTTCACTTTGCCCAAAATTAGTCATGTATACCACATTGTTGTTTAGGAGTACAATGCTGTGTTAATGTGTTTGGTAATTTTGTGGCTATTGGACTGCTTCTTAGTCTACTAATTTGTGAATTCCAGAAAGAATGGCTCCTATTACACTTGAGAAGCTTTCCGGGTAGTAGAAGGTAAGGGAACCCAACAACTTCTAAAGCATGAATAGAATCTCTACCATTAAACAGATTAAAAAAAAATAGATTTCTTTGGCTTTTAACTTAAAGTGCATTTTATTTTTCTTCTTAATTCCCCCCCCCCGAGAAATTGATAACTGGAATTGATGATTGTGTCTCTACCATGGGATTTTTGGAATTTTTTGAAGACCTGCTATCTCATTGTACAAATTAAGAAGAGTTGATATGGATTATGTGGCAAGAAAATACTTGTTAAATAATACTTATTGATTTTCAAAGGTGGTATTCTGATGCATTCAAGCTAATGTAAGTGAGATATTATCTCTACTTTTGAGCCTTCTCTGCTTAAAATTTAACAAGCCAACTAGTTGTCCCAGAATGACACCCAGAACAACATTCAGCATAAGGAGGAACATCAACAAGAGGATGGGGATAAGGGGCCTTTGAATCTGTGTCTCTGTTTCCAGGGAGAGAAATTACCTCTCAATGATTTTAGGAAACTGCTTTTTTAACTTAAAATTATTAATTTTAAAATTTAGATACAGTATTATTCAATTTTTTTTGGTGTACAGTTTTGTGCATTTCACACATTTCGTTTGGTGTGTGTGTCCTTTCACCTTTTCTATTCATTTCCAAACATTTACAAGTAACCTTTTGACTAGTTCTTCACAGATTAAGCTCCAGCTTTCCATTCTCTAACCTAATTCTAGTTCCTGGTGGCTTGTATTTTAGTGATTAACTCCTAAGATTTGCTCATTTTATCCAGTTCATAATAGTGAAATCATACAATATTTACCTTTTGTGTCTGTCTTCCTTCACTAAACATAATCTCCCCCATGTTCATCCAAATTGTCATATGTTTCATGAATTCATTTCTTTTTACAGCTGAAAAATATTCCATTGTGTGTGTAATTTGTTTAACCATGTGTCAGTTAAATGACAACTGGGTTGTTTCCATCTTTTGACATTTATGAATAATGGTACTATTAACACCAATGTGCATATGTCTGTTTGTTTCCATGTTCTCAGGTCCTTTGGGTAAATACCTAGTAATGTATTGCCAGGTCACATGGCAGATCTGTCTCTAACTTCCTTAGGAACCTTGAAACAGATGCCCACAGTGGCTGTACCATTCTACATTCCCAACAGTGAATAAGCATTCTTATCACTCCACATCTTCTCCAAAACTTGTAGTTTCCTTTTTTTAAATAGTGCCCATTCTATTAGGTGTGAAATGATATCTCATTGTAGCTTTGATTTGCATTTCCCTAAAAGGTAATGATGTTGAACATTTTTTCATGTGCTTTTTCACTATTTGCATTTCTTCTTAAGAGAAAGGTCTATTCAAGTCTTTTGACCATTTTTATTTGCTTCTTTGTCTTTTTATTTTTGAGTTGTAGGATCTCTTTATATATCATGGGTAATAAACCATTGTCAGGTGTGTGATTACCAAATATTTTCTCCCGTTGATGAGGCTGCCTACACAAAGTCCTTTCAGAAGTGTTTCTGTTTGAGCAGGTACCATTTATACATATTTTTCTTTTGTTGCTTATGCTTTTGGTAAAATGTTTAAGAGATCCCCTCCTACCAAAAGATCTTGAAGAAGTTTCCCTACATTATCTTCCAGGAGTTTTATGGTCCTGGTTTTTATGTTTAAGTATTTTATTCACTTTGAGTTGATTCTTGTATAAGGAGTGAGTTAGGGGTCTTTCTTCATTCTTTTGATTATACATAGCCAGTTCTCCCATCACCATTTTTTTGAAGAGACTGTTCTGTCCCAGAAAAGTGGATTCGGTAGGCTTATCAAAATCAGTTGACCATAGAAGTCAGGGTCTATTTCTGAACCTCAATTTTAGGACTTTGATCAATGTATCTATCTTTATGCCAATACTATTCCATTTTGACCAATGTAGACTTATAATACACTTCAAATTCAGGAAGCTTGGGTACTCCAACTTTGCCCTCTTTTTTAAGGATATTTTTGGCTATTTGGGGCCCATTTCCCTTCAAAATAAATCTGGTAATTGACTTTTTATTTCTCTAAAGTAGACTGTTGGAATTTTGATTGGGATCGTGTTGAATCTATAAATCAGTTTGGGTAGAATTGACATCTTCATGAAATTTAGTCTTCTAATCCATGAATATTGAATGTCCTTCCATTTGTTTAGGTCTTCTTCAATTTATTGCAGTGCTAAGTAGTTTTCTAAATACAGTTCCTTTACATTGATGGTTAAATTAATTCCTTGATATTTGAGTCTTTCTGTTGCTATAATAAATGGAATTTTCTCTTGATTTCTGCCGCAATTGTTACTGGTGTATAGAAACACTACTGATTTATGCACGTTGATCTAGTATGCTGCCACATTTCTGAAGTAATTTATTAGCTTTAGTAGGTTTGTGATAGATATTTCAGAATTTTCTGAGAATAAGATCATGTTATCTGTGAATCATGAGTGATTAGTTACTCTTTTCTAATTTGGATTATTTTTATTTCTTTATCTTGCATAATTGCCCTAGATAGAACTTCTAATACAATGTTGAATAACAGTGGTGACAGAGAAACACTTTTCTTCTTTTCAATCAAAGAGGCAAAGCATTAAACCTTTCCCCATTGTGTACTATATTGGCTGTATGGTTTTCATATATGCTTTTATTTTTAAAAATATATTTATTACTTTTAAATATACTTAGTATACATAAATGTTAAACTAAAAATATAGGGGATTCCCGTATGCCCCACACCCTACACCTCCCATATTTTCCCACATTAACAATATCTTTCATTATTGTGGTACATTCTTTACAATTGATGAACACATTTTGGAGCTTAGCCACTAAGCATAGATTATAGTTTATATTATAGTTTACACTCTTGCACAATTTTATAGTTTATGGCAAGATATATAATGGCCTGTATCTGTCATTGCAATGTCATTAGGACAATTCCCAAGCCAAAAATGCCCCCATATTATACCTGTTTTTCCCTCTCCCTGCCCTCAGAACCTCCAGAGGCCACTGCCTCCACATCAATGATAAAACTTCTTCCCTTGCTAGAATCAGAATAAGTCTATAGTAGAACACCAGTAATTTTACTTTAATTCATAGTTCATTCCCCAATCCTGAGGATTCTGGGGTGGTTGTGCCCACTTCTTCTCTAATTGAGAGGGGGCTTTGAAACCATAGGGCAGATGGATGGGACTTTCTTGCTTGCAATTGTAGACTCTCTTGGTTCTTGGGGAAATTGTCCATCACTGTCTCCTTGTTAGTTGTCCTGGGTGAATCCAATGAACTGCAGTGTAGGTGTTGCAACTACATTGAGATTCAGGGCCCAGCTGGTACATGGACAACCCAAATATTTAAATCTCTTGGATGTACACCTATCAACTCTGGTAATAATTATAGGTTAAAATAGAAGGGTCAGAAGAGCCATGTGTAGGGAAACCACAACTGAGTCCAACTCTGTCACATTGGCAAATTCCAAAGTAGGGCCCACTGGAAATGCACCAAACTCCTGAGCTATGTGTACTGACTATAGTGTCTGGATGTCTCCAGAACCCTCAAGAACCGAGCTATTTGAGATAGTCTTAACTTTGCAGTCAGAGATTCTGCTTAGATGTGCATAAGCATAATGTCTGGATTGACCCCTCAACTCACTTTGAAGTCTCGTAGCCATATAAATTCATTTGTCTTTAACTTTTCCCCCTCTAGGTCATGTTCTTTCTCCTGTGGCATTGCTAGTAGGTGCTTGGTAGTAATCCCTTGGTGCCAGGGAAGCTTATTAGCAGGAGTCATGTCCCATGCTAGGGAGAATGTAATGCACTTATATGCTGAGTTTGGCTTAGAGAGAGGCCATATTTGAGCAACAAAGAGGCTCTCAGGAGGTAACTCTTAGGCACCCTATAATTCAAGACCAAGTTTCAATTTAAAAATTGAAGTTTCATAAGTACAGTCATTGTATTAGTCAGCCAAAGGGGTACTAATGCAATATACCAGAAATGGGGTGGTTTTTATAAAGGGTATTTATTTGGGGTAGAAGTGCACAGTTAACAGGCCATAAAGCATAAGTTTCTTCCTTCACCAAAGTCCATTGCCACATGCTGGAGCAAGACAGCTGCCAATGTTTCCCAGGGTTCAGGCTTCTTGGGATCCTCTCTTCCCATGGCTGTGCTGCTCTCCAGGCTTAGTTCCTCTGGTTCTTCCACAAGGTCAGCTGTAGATTATTAGGCTCTCTAGGCTTTGCTTCTCTCCACAAGGCCAGCTCTGAACTCTCAAGCCAATGGCTCGAATCTATCCTGGGGCCTTTTCTCCAACATCAAAATTCCAACATCAAAACTGCTTCAACTCTGTTCTTGCCATGCCTTTTATATTTGATTCCCCTATCCACCAAGGTGTGGGGCTCAACACCCTACTGACATGGCCCAGTTAATGCCCTAATCATAAGTTAATCATGCCCACATTTAGCATACCAGTTTACAAGCATAATCCAATATATATTTTTGGAATTCATAATTACATCAAACTGCCAAATGGCTACAGTCATCAATCTCAAGGGCCAGTCAATGGACCATCCTTCTTCACCAGTCATTGCCCCTCTACTCAGGGTATTCTTGCTGTTCCATTGGATAATGTAGCAGAGCTCCCCAGCATGGGATTTCGACATTCTTTCGGTTATTGTGTGTATCTCTACCCACCATGACAATGCCCCATGAACACTTGAACAAATTTATATGCCTTACATGTATGCCCCGAGTGAAACTCCGTCCTTGTATCCTCCATCTCTGACGCCTCACACCAATGATCCATAGTTGTAACCCTTCTGTTATCAAAAACATCTTCAAAAATGAAACCAACAAAATAACCAAATACAATTAATAAGAAATTAAAATAATAATGACAGTTTTAAAAATAGAAAATAAAAAAAAACTTTTAAAAAATTAAAAAATTTGTAATAATAAAAATAATGAAGAAATATTTTTAAATTTTTGACATTAAGTCTTTCATCACTGTAAGATCTGTTGTCTTGTACGGACAGTGGCGTTTTCTTTCATTTATTCCCCCAGTGTTTTGTCTTTTTCACTTTGTCTTCAAAGAAGTTTTAGGTTATGGAAAAGTCATGTACAGAATATAGGGATTCCCATATACCCAACATTCTCCCCTTTTCACCCTTTCCCCTATTAATAACACTTTATATGTGGATGGTACATTTGTTACAAATAAGGTACAAATATTGGAATTTAGCTATTAATCATGGTCAATGGTTAATATTATGATTTACATTTTGGACCATACACTATTATAAATTTTGATGAAATTTAACATGGCCTGTTTCCATCATTGCAAGATCATGTAGAACACTTCCATTGCCCCCAAAATGTCCCAGGTTCCATCTATTCTGTTCCTCCCTTCCTCTCCCATCAGGGTCTATGACAACCAACAGGCTTTACTCCTTGAAGAAAAAGATTCATAGTTACTTGAAACAATATTGAGGGCTTGACACACTGCTCTGTCCTCCCCTATTAGGGACTGCCTATGCTCTCAAGAGAGTCCTGGCCCTCTACTTGAGAATGTAGCAGGACTCCCCATGATGGGAGTCCACCACATTCCAAATCATTATGTGGGTGTCCATCCACTGATACAACACGCAATGACAAGATGAACACTCAAACACTCCATAGTAGTCTACCCAGGTGTGACCTATCCTGAATGCCCCTCACATGCAACACCCTAAAACATTAACCCTCCTCTGATATTTTGCCAAAAGAATATTCCCAGTGTTGTAGTTACAACCACATACCCACAAATCTGCAGTGTTCACTTACTCCCTTCCCCAACCCTCCCCCCACTTCCATGGACAGTCAAACCCATCCTCCCCACCCTAACCCCCTGACAAACCAGCACCACCCAACCCAGTAATATCAGTGTACCACTGTTAGCTCCTCCACTAAATAACTATACACTTCCACCTTATCATAGATTTTGCCCATATGGGCATTGACTCACAACATTCTCCTGCTTTCTAACTGCTGTAAAGCTATCTCCCAGAATCTAGCTCTGTGAGTTTGCTCATTTTGCTTAGTTCATATCAGTGATGACATGTAATATTTGTCCGTCAGCACCTGGCATGCTTCACTCAACATAAGGTCTTCAAGATTCATCCATGTTACCCCATGTGTTAATACTGCATTCTATCTTAGAACTGAGTAATACTCCATTGTATGTATATATCACAATTTGTTTATCCATTCATCTGTTGATGGGCAACTTTTGGCAATAGTGAATCATGCCACTATGAATATTGGTGTGGATATATCTGCTCATGTCCTTGCTTTCAATTCTTCTGGGTATATACCCAGGAGTGGGATTGCTGGATCATATGGCAGTTCTATAGTTAGTTTCCTGAGGACTGCCAAAATGTCCTCCACAATGGCTGCACCATTCTGCATTCCCAACAGAAGTGGATGAGGTTCTCATTCCTCTACATCCTGTTCAACACTTGTAGTCCTCTGTTTTTTTTTTTAATAGCCACCAGTCTAATGGGTGTAAGATGGTCTCTCATTTTAGTTTTGATTTGCATTTCCCTAATAGCAAGAAATGTTGAGCATTTTTTCATGGGCTTTTTAGCCATTTGTATTTCTACATTGGAGAAGTGTTTTTTCAAATCACTTGCCCATTTTTTAAATGGGTTGTTTGTCTTTTTATATTCAAGGTGTAGGATTTCTTTTTATATGCTGGATATTAGACCCCTGTTGGATATATGGCTAGCAAATATTTTCTCCCATTGAGTAGGCTGCATTTTCACTTTCTTGACAAACTCCTTTGAGGTGCAAACTTTTTAATTTTGGAGAGGTCCCATTTATCTATGTTTTTCTTTCATTGTTCATGCTTTGGTTATAAAGGTCATGAAAACATATCTTAATTCACAATCCTGTAGATACTTCCCTACATTAAGTTTTATGATTTTTATGGTCTTAGCTCTTACATTTTGATCTTTGATCCATGTTGAGTTAATTTTTGTATAAGGTGTGAGTTGGTGTTCCTCTCTCATTTTTTGGATATGGATATTCAGTTCTCCAAGCACCATTTGTTGAAAAGGCAATTCTCTCCCAGTTGAGTGGGCTTGGTGGCCTTGTCAAATACCAGTTGACAGTATATGTGAGGATCTGAACTCTCCATTTGGTTCCATTGGTCAGTATATCTATTATATTGTCAATACTCTGCAGTTCTGACCACTGTAGCTTTGTAATATGTTTTAAAGTCAGGTAGTGTGATTACTCCAGTTTCATTTTTCTTTTTCAATATGTCTTTGGAGATTTGGGCCCTCTTGCCCTTCCAAACAAATTTCATAGTTAGCTTTTCTAATTCAGCAAAAAATGCTGTGGTAATTTTTGTTGGGATTGCATTAAATCTGTAATTCATATTGGGTAGGATAGACATCTTAATGATGTTTAGTCTTCCAATCCATGAACAGGGAATATTCTTCCATTTATTTACATCTTCTTTGATTTCCTTAACAGTGTTGTGTAGTTTTCTGTGTACAAGTCATTTACAACTTTAGATAAATTTATTCCTAGGTGTTTGATTCTTGTCGTTGCTATTGTAATGTTACTTTTTTCTGGATTTCCTCCTCAAATTGCTCATTATTGGTGTACAGAAATGCTACTGATTTTTATACATGATTCTTATAACCTGCCACTTTACTGAACTCATTTATAAGCTCTAGAAGATTTGATGTAGATTTCTCAGGGCTTTCGAGGTATAGGATCCTATCATCTACAAACAGTGAAATTTTTACCCCCTGCTTTCCGATTTGAATGAATTTATATCTTTTTCTTGACTAAGTGCTTGAGCAACTACTTCTAACACATTATTAAATAAGGGCAGTGACAGTGGGCATCCATGTTTTATTCCAGATCCTAGAGGGAAAGCTTTGTTTGGTTTTGGGATTAAGGTGAGGTTGGCATCGCAGAATGAATCAACCAATGCTCCATCCACTTCTATTTTTTGGAAGATTTCAAGCAGGATTGGTATTAGTTCTTTCTGGAATGCTGGGTAGAATTCACCTGTGAAGCCATCTGGTCCTGGGATTTTCTTACTTGGGAGGTTTTGATGTCTAATTCAATCTCATTACTTGTGGTGGTTCTGTTGAGTTTATCAACTTCTTCTCTTGTCAATGTAAGCTTTTTGTATGTTTCTAGGAATTTGACCATTTCCTCTAAATTATCCATCTTGTTGGCACACAAATTTTCAAAGTATCCTCTTATGTTACTCTTTATTTCAGTTAGGTCAGTGGTGATATATGCTTTTATTGTTTTATGTGTTGCATCTTCTCTCTTTTTTCTTTGTTAATCTAGCTAAGAGTTTGTTGATTTTATTAATCTTCTCAAAGTACAACTTTTGGTTTGTTTATTTTTTCTAGTGTTTTCTTATTTTCAATTTCATTTAGCTCTACTCTAATCTTAATTATTTCCTTCTTTCTAATTCCTTTGGGGTTAGTTTGTTGTTCTTTACTTAATGCCCCAGGTGTGCAGTGAGGTCTTTGATTTTATCTCTTTCTTTTTTTTAAATATAGGAATTTATGGCTATGAATTTCCTTCTCAGTACAGCTTTTGCTACATCTCATAGGTTTGGATATGTTGTGTTGTCATTTTCATTTGTTTCAAGGTAGTTACTCATTTATTTTGCAATTTCCTCCTTGACTCACGCATTGTCTGAAAGTGTGTTTTTAACTTCCATATCTTTGTGCCTAATCTGCTTCTCTGCCCCTTACTGATTTCTAGGTTCATTCCATTGTGGTCAGAGAAATTACTTGGTATAATTTCAGTCTTTCTAAATTCGTTGACAGTTGTTCTGTGGCCTAGCATGTGGTCTATCCTGGAGAATGAGCCATGTGCCCTTGAGAAGAATGGTTATCCTGCTGTATTCAGATGTAATGTTCTGTATACCTCTATTAGTTCCAGATCCTCTAATGTTATATTCAAGGTCTTTGTTTCTTTATTGATTCTCTGTCAATATGTTCTATCTAATGGTGATAATGGTGTATTACAGTCCCCAACTATAATTGTAGAGACATCTATTTCTCCACTTAGTTTTTCTAGTTTTTGCCTCAAGTATTTTGAAGCACCCTGGTTTGGTGCATAAATGTTTATGATTGTTCTTTCTTCTTGGTAGATTATACATTTTATTAGTATATGGTGGCCTTCTTTCTCATTTGCAGTAGTTATTCATTTAAAGATTCTTTTGTCTGATATTAGTATAGCTACTCTTGCCATTTTTGGTTATTGTTTGTAAAATTGTATTCCAACCATTTACTTTCTGCCTTCTTGAGTCCTGGGTTTAAGGTGAGTTTCTTGTAGATAGCATATAGATATGTCATATTTTCTTATCCAATTCTGCCAATCTTTTTCTCTTGACTGGAGAGTTCAATCCACTAACATTCAGGGTAATTACTGTCAAGGAATTAGTCACATTAGCCATATTTTCTCGGGGTTTATATATGCTATATGTTGTTTTTATTTCTCTATCTTTTTAGTTGTTCTTAGACTCTCCTCCAACTCTCTCTCTCTCCTGTTTTTCCCTTTTGACCTGCAGAACTCCTTTTAATATTTCTTGAAGGGAAGGTTTCTTATTGGCATACTCTATTAATTTCTGTTTGTCTGTGAATATTTTGTACTCTCCCTCAGTTTTGAATCCCAGTTTTGCTAAATAGAGAATTCTTGCTGGAAGTATTTTTCATTTGACACTTTATGTATGTCATACCACTGCCTTCTTCCATCCATGTTTTCAGAAGAGAAATCAGCACTTAATCTTATTGAGCTTCCCTTGTTTATGATGCAACTCTTTTCTCTTGCTGCTTTCAGTATTCTCTTTGACTTCAGCATTGGACAATTTGACAAGTATATGTCTTGTAGTAGGCTTGTTAGGATTTATATTGGTTGGAGTGCACTTCCTGGACATGAACGCCCATGTATCTCAATGGGGTTGGAAATTTTCAGCATATATACTCCTTAACATGTTGAGGAACTTTCCTTCTATCTTTATATTTAAAAATATCTTTATCAAGAAAGTATGCTAGATATTGTCAAATGCCTTTTCCATGTCAATCAAGATGATCATTTGGTTTTTTTCATTTGAATTGTTAGTGAGGTGTTTTACATTGATTTATTTTCTTGTGTTGAACCACCTTCCATATCAGGAATAAAACACACCAGATCCTTGTGTATAATTATTTTAATAAGTTGTTTGAATCTATTGGCAAGTATTTTGTTAAGAATTTTTACATCTATGTTCATTAGAGAGATTGGTTTATAATTTTCTTCTCCTGTAGTATCTTTATCTGGATTTGGTGTTAGGGTGCTTCATAAACTGTGTTGGGCACTTTTGCCTCCTCCACTATTTTTTGGAAGAGTTTTAGCAGGATTGCTATTAATTCTTCTCAAAATTTTTGATAGAATTCACCTCTGAAGATTTCATATCTTCAACTTTTGTATATTGGACGTTTTTGATGCCTGATTCAATCTCTTTACTAATGATTAGTTTGTTGGGTTTTTGAATATCTAGTAGAGTCAATGTAGGTTGTTTGTGTGTTCCTAGGAATTTGTCCATTTCATCTAGAGTGTCTAATTTGTTAGCATACTGTTTTCCCATAATATCCTCTTTTGATCATTTTTATTTCTGTGGGGTTAGTCTAATATCGCCACTTTCATTCCTGACTTTATTTTTTTGCAACTTCTCTCTCTTTTTTGTTAGTCTAGCTAAGTTTGTCAATTTTATGGATCTTATTAAAAAAACAGCTTTTGTTTTTGTTGATTTCTAATAGTTTTTTTTGTTCTCAATTTCATTGTTTTCTGCTCTAATCATTCTTATTTCTTTCTTTCTCCCTGCTTTGGAAACGGTTCTTTTTCTCATGATTCCAGGTGGTCAGATATGTCTGTGATTTTCGCTTTTCCTCTTTTAAAATATATGTATGCAGGGCTATCATTTTCTTCTCAGTACTACTTTTGCTCTATTCCATAGGTTTTGATAAGCCTTGTATTCATTTTGATTCATCTCAAGATATTTACTACCTTGTTTTGGAAATTCTTATTTGACCTATGGATTGTTTAGAAGTGTGTTGTTTAGCCTCCATTTATTCGTGAATTTTCCCCCTTTTCCAGCCTATTATTTCCAACTTCATCCCTTTATGGTCAGAGAAGATGATTTGTATAATTTCAATATTTTTATATTCATCATAACCTGTTTTGTGCCTGAAAAAATGGCCTATTCTGGAGAAAGATCCATGGGCCTTTGAGAAGAATGTATAACCTGCTAATTTGGGGTACAATATTCTGTATAAGTCCAGACCATTTATCATATTGTTAGGTTATCTGTTTCCTTGTTGATATTGTCTAGTTGTTCTAACTATTGACATAAGTGGGATGTTGAAGCCTCCAAATATTATTGTTTTGATTTTTATTTCTCCTTTTAGTTTTGCCAGAGTCTGCCTCATGTATTTTCAGGCAACATTGTTAGATGCATAAATATTTATGATGTTCCTCTTTCCTGATAGAGTGTCCTTTTTATTAGTATACAATGATCTTATCCATCTCATAACATTTTTGCATTTAAAGGATTTTTGTCTGATATTATAATAGCTATCCATGCTATTTAATGGCTACTGTTTGTGTGAAATATCTTTTACAAACCATTCACTTTCAGCCTATGTGTATCCTTGTGTCTGAGTCTCTCATAGGCAGTATATGGATGACACATCTATTTTTTTAATCAATTCTGTAAGCCTGTGTCTTTTGATTTTGGAGTTTAATCCATTAACATTCAATATTATTAATGTAGAGGCATTACTTACTTCAACCATTTTATCCTTTGGCTTTCATATGTCATATCTTGGTTTTGTCTACCTTTTTACCCTTTTGGTTACTCTTTCTGAAAGTCTTCATGTCTACCTAATCTTCCAAGTCTCTCTCCCCAGTCCTTCCTTTATGTGACATAATACCTTTACTGTTTCCTGCAGAGCCATATTTTTGTTACAATCTCTTAATTTTTGATTATTTGTGAATATATTAAACTCACTTTCATATTTGAAGGACAGTTTTGTTAGATAAAGAATTTTTGGCCACCAGTTTTCTTTTGCGATATCATAATATTTTCATACCTCTGTCGTCTCACCTCCATGGTCTTTGATAAGAAACCATCAAACAAAACCTTAATGGACATCCCTTTTATCTGATGTTTTGCTTCTCCCTTGCTGCTTTCAGAATTTTCTCTTTATCTTTGGTATTTGAAATTCTAAATAGTGTGTGTCTTGGAGTCAGTCTACTTGTATTTATTCTTATTGAATCTGTTGAGCTTCTTGGCCCTGTGTATTCATGTCTTTCATGAGAGTTTGGAAATTTCTGGCCATTATTTCCTCAAATACTTTTTCTGTCCCTGTTCCTTTCTCTTCTTCTTCTGGAACTCCATGAAATATATGTTAGTGTACTTCATACTATATTTCAATTTCCTGAGCCCCTGCTCAAATTTTCTATCCTTTTTTCTGTTCTTCTATATTTTAAAATTTCAGCTGTTCTGCCTTCTATGTAGCTCATTCTTTCTTTTATGATTTCAAATCTGCTATTTTATACCTCTACCATATTTTTAATCTCATCTACTGTGCCTTTCATTCTCGTAAACACTCTTATATTTGTATTTTTCTAGTCAAGCTTTAAAATTCTTCTATATGTTAACTCAGTGTCTTCTAAATGTCTTTTATCTCTTTACCCATGTTGTCTTACAACTGATTGATTTGATTGAGAAGAGTTTTATGAATATCACTGATATTTGTTTCAAATCCTGTGTCTCATCTGGAGCTTTGATTTATTCCATTGTCTAAGCCATTTTTTTTCCTTTTCTTAGTATGTCTTGTATTTTTTTTTTTTTGTCTAGTAAACTGATTAGGATGGTGAGTTTACTCTGATAAATTTTCTTTTCTTCCTAGGGATTTAGTATTGTGTGTTGCTGCTGTTATTTGAGTCTTGGTTCAGCTTTTTCTAGGTCTTTAGTATTGCCCCCTTTTAACTGCTCAAATCAGGGCTGTAGACCCAGTAATGGAGTGCAGAAGAGTTTCCAGTGGTCTTGGTGAAGTGGGCAGTAAGGGTACTCAAAAGTCTCTTTTATTTATTTATTTTTCCTTTTTGGTGCACTTTTCTTGGTCTGAGAACATATGGTGCCCTTAAGCAGAACTATCTCCTCAGACCAAGAGGAGAATGTGTTCATTTACTGGAACCCCATCTGGGCAGGTGGTGTTGAGTCAATATTCTGGATAATTCCCCTCATGGTGGGCTACACAAAACCAAGTCTTACAAATCAAACTTGTTCAGAAATCTTCACTGGCTGCATCCTCCCTTTCCCTTGTGAGGAATTAAATTTTCACAGAGCAACCAGTGCACCAGTCCAGATCAGTAGAGAGTGTATTTGAGAATGCAGATTCTCTTTCACTCCCTGCAGTTTACCAGGGAGAATTATGTTGCACTCCCACACAGTGTGGAAGGGCATGACCCTTGTGATTCTTGGGATTTCCAAAGGACAACCCAAGACCACTGGCTAAAACCTGAATCATTCAGAGGCTGAGTCCCTTCCTCTCCACTTTCCTGGGGGAGTAGATCCCTGTGACCCTCTTCAGTTTGTAGCCACTGGCCAGGAGCAGGAGAATCCACTGCTGTTTGCTCTGAGGGTAGGAGGATGATGGACAACAGCACCTACAACTGCAGCCTGACTCATAGATTTTCCCCACTAAGACTCCTTTTCCATGCCCATCTCTCTTCTTGGAGGTGTCCAGCCTTCCCCTGGTGTCCTAATCCTTAGAACAGATTTTTAGACAGTTTCTGCCTGTCCTCTAGCTATTCTTTCTACAAAAGAAGTGAGTTTTGTTGCTTCTTAACTTTTTCATATTTCCCTAGAAGGAAGAGTGCATTACCTGATGTAGCAGTTTGGCATTATTTATGAATTCCAAAAATATATATTGGATTATGTTTGTGAACTGATCTTTTCCTCTGGGCATATTAGATTATATTTTATTCAGAGATTTACTTGATTAAAAAATGATTGAGGCTTTGATTGGGCTATGTCAAAAGGATGTTGAATGTCCGCCCCCTTGCTGGGCAGAGATTCACAGGAAAATCTCACTGCAGAGAAGGGAGGTCAGAGTTTTTGAGCTGGAGCCCCAGGAAGTAAGCACAA
>JAQZBX010042945.1:0-21836 GCA_029593785.1 Cabassous unicinctus | reverse complement strand
AGAACACAATTTTTCCAAATTCTCTGTCACTTGGATCACCTTTTTTCTAGTTTCAATGACACAGTTATCAATTCTGTCAAAGACCTCATCAGAAGTATCTTTAGAGTCCATATTTCTACCAGCAGTCTCTTCAAAGAAACCTAGGCCTTTTTTATCAACTATCTCACAATTCTTCCTGAATCTTCCCCTTACCTATTTCAAAATCCCTTTCCAACATTTTTGGTATTTTCATAGGAACACTCTACTTTCTTGGTAACAATTTCTGTTTTAATTTGTGAAAGGCTGCCAAGAAATATACAGGAAATTGTTTGGCTTTTCAGTGGGTATTTATTAATTTATAAGCTTACATTTCTGAGACCACAAAAGTGTCCAAGTCAAGGAATTTTCAGTGATTATTTATCCCTGACTTACAACTGTGGGTGATCAGGCACATGGAAACAAAGATGTGCAGCTTTGGGTGATCAGGAATATGGTGGAGTTCACTCATCAATCCCCTTTACTCTCAACTTCTGCATTCCTCTTTGTCTTTGAAGCTTTGTTCTGTGTCTGTGGCTTTTTATCCCTCCATTTATAAAGGACTCCAGTAAGAGAATTAAGCACCACCCTGGTCACACAATCTAATCAAAGGCCCATAACTGAAATAATTGAATAAAAATTCCCACCTATAATAGATTTACACAGGTAGAAATGGAATGGTTTTAAGAACAGGATTTCCTGGGGTCTACAAAAGACTCAAATAACCACAAAGTGTGACAAATAAATCTAATAACATCTATCCTCCTACAAGTGCCATATTATGGACTAAAAAATGTAACTTTGCATTCTGATTCAGGTAAGTCCTTAAACTATATGACTACCCAGGAAATATTTCTTTTATTCTATCTTTCATTTTCTCATGTTACTTTATATTTAAAAATTAAGCGTTATGTTTAAGAACAAAAATTATTTACTTTTATAGTTTTACTTAATTACTGTTCTTGATAACTGCTTTAATTGGGACTCACGTAACATTTTTTTGGTTCAATGAACTAACACTAAGCTAGACAGAACTAAAAATAAATAGATTTTTGAGTGAAATATGATCAAAACGAAGCATAAAAAGATATGAACTCCATTGTTGTTTGTAATAGAGAAGACTTAAAAGAAACCGAAATGTACATTTAGCTTAAATTCATTAACTCAATCCTTAGCCATGAAGAGAAGTATAGCTACATAACTAAGTATAATATATGTATACTTAAGTAAATAATAGTAAATACCATAAAAATGATTTGGAATAACACAAAAACTTCATGATAATCACTAGTGTTTGCATATATATAGGAATAGAAGACATTGAGTCAATGGAAACTTAGAATATCTGTAATGATTCATTTCTTTAAATATAAAGTATATAGGACTACCAATGAGATGACAGCAGAGTAAGGAGTAGACAGTAGAATCAGCTCCTGCTACAGGGCAGTTAATAATCATCCAGAGCTATCTAAAGCACTTCTTTGGGGGCTCCAGGGGACCAGAAGTGCATCCTGCAACATCCTTGAAAGAATGGAAGGAAGAGACTGCCCATTTGCAGAAATGATTTCTAAGTAGAATACTCCACACCACGGAGGCCAGTGCCCACGCTCCACTGAAGGCACAAGCCACCTCTGAAACTTTAAATTCCTGGAATTGGAGGCTCCAATTCCCAAAAATGGGAGAGGAAGAGACAGTTGGGCACCAACTTCAGCTACTGATTAGTGAATTCGAAGGGATAAAGTATAATCCTAAGAACAGCTAAAGCTTGAACCTGTCCAAGTCAGAAAGAGGCTGGTAGCTGCCATCTTAACTCTGCTCCTGACATGAGGGGAAGTGGGGCTGATGGAAAATCACAGTGTTGGTAGGGACTAGCTTCTTTCAATCCAGATCAGGTTGCAGCTCTAGTCTAAGCCCCAGGCCCACCTAAGGCAGGGAGGAAACTGGGGGGGAGCTGCACCAGCCTCTCTGGGAAACTATAGCCCATGTCACAGAGGCTGGTGATCATCCAATTTTGGCAGGACAAGCCACCCCAGGGGCTATTCTGTGGCAGGAATTGGAAACTCCATTTCCCAAAAACAGGGGAGAAAGAGACAGTTGGCCACTGATTTCACCTACTGATTAGTAAATTGGCTGGCTAAAGTATAACCCTAAAATAGTTGAAATTTGAACCTGTCCAAGTCAGAAAGAGGCTGGCAGCTGCCATTTTGACTCCATCCCCAAAATGAGGGGAAGCCAGGCTGACTGAAAATCATAGTGATGGTAAGAGACAGGTTTCTTTCACCCAGATTGGCCTGCAGACCTAGCCTAGGATTCAGCCCCACCTAAAGTGAGAGAAAGCTGGCAGGTCCTGCATCAGCCTATTGAGGTAAATGGTGTAACACTTAGCTGGCACTGACCAAATAATCAGAAGTCTGCCAAGGCAACTGTGGTCCTCTTGCACCTGCGTGGCTTATATTGCTGCCCACACCTGCAGCTCCATCCCTGCCTGAGGCAGGGGAAAAAAGGGCATGAAGCTTCATCAGTCTCTCTGAGCAGCTACAGTCTAAGCCTGCATGAGTTGGATTATTCCACAGAGCTGTGGCTCTGTTCCTACCCTTGGCAAAGGAGAAAGTTGGGAGAAATTTCATTGGTCCTTGGGGCAATGGGGGCAGCTTGAGTCTCCACAGCTTATAGCAATAACTACATACTTGGCTCCTGCTATACAACCAGCAAGGGAGAAAGGACAGGAAGTCCTAAACTAAAGAGAAAAACTGCACCCAGAATAAATACTCTAGTAAACCAGATGCCAAGACACCAACAAAAAATTACAATCCACAGATATAGTCACAGATAAAGAGAAACATAGCGAGTTTGTAACCAAGAGATCTGCTTTGAAGGAAACACTAAAAGGTGTGCTACAGCCTGAAAAGACAGGAGAGAGAGAGGCCTGGAAGAGAGTCTAGAAATGAAGATTATATCAATAAAAGTAACCAAAAGTGTGAAAAGAGTGGTGAAAGTGAAATATGACAGATAAAACCCATATATTCAGCAATAAACTTAACCAACAATGTAAAAAGCACTTGCATTCAGAAAACTGCAGCTCATTGTTAAAAGAAATAAAAAAAAGACCTAAATAATTGAAAGAAAATTCCATGCTCACAGATTGGAAGACTAAATATCATTAAGATTTCAATTCTACTCAAATTGATACAGAGATTCAATGCAATCTTGACAAAAATTCCACCAGAATTTTTTAAATAAGTGGAAAAAATAATTATCAAGTTTGTTTGGAAGGGTAAGGGGTCCTGAATAGCCAAAAGCATCTTAAAAAGGAAAAGCAAGGTTTGAGAACTCTCATTTCCAGACTTTGGTTCATATTGACTAGCTACAGTGGTAGAAACAGCATGGCACTGGCATAAAGACAGACACATGGACCAATGGAACTGAAGTGATGGTTCAGAAACAGACCCTCACATCTATGATCAAGTGATTTTTTACTAGCCTGTCACACCCACCCAGCTCGGGCAGAACAGTCCATTCAACAAATGGTGCTGAGAGAACTGAATATCCATAGCAAAAGAAGGAAAGAGGACCCCTATCTCACACTTTATAAAAAATTAACTCAAAATGAATAACAAACCTAAATATAAAAGCAAGAACCATAAAGTTTCTAGCAGAAAAATGTAAGAAAATATCTTCAAGACCTGGCAGTAGGTGGTGGATTCTTAAAGGAGATAAGAGGATGACTGAGATGGACTATTGATATTTGATGTAGGTAGAAGTTTTAATTAGCTTTACTGTAAAAGTGTGGAAATATACAGAGTTGATGGTAATGCATTATAATGAGTAACAGCTGGTACATAAATGAGAATGTGACTGAAAATGGTAGTCTAGGGGTGTAAATGCAAATTGGCAGAAAGCTAGAGAATAATCTAGGGGCTGAATAGCACAGTAAACCCAGAGGTGGATGAGAATTATGGTTGATGGTACAGATGCAAGAGTGTCCTTTGTGAGCTAGAGCAGATGTACATCACTATTGCATGATGGTGGGAATGTGGAGAAGCATGGGAAAAATACAACTGGTGTGACCTATGGACTGTGATTAACAGTAAAATTGTAATATTCTTGCATCTGTGCCAAAGATGTGCTGTGATGATAATGGGGGAGTATGGAAAATATGTGCCAAATGTACACTATAGACCTGGTAATATTCGGATGATATTATCACATAATCTGTAACAAATGTTCCACCACGGTGTGGTGTGTTGATAGAGGGGTGTTGTTTGGGAATTTTGAACATGTGCATGAATATTTTGTAAGTTTACAACTTCTGTCATAAAAATATATTTAAAAAATAATAAGATGGGTTGGGGGAAAAAAGACCAAATGTAAGATAAGGGCCATAATTAGTAGTAAGATTTTGACAATGTTCTTTTACAATTTATAAGAAATGTCTCATGAAAATGCAATTTGTTGGTGGAGGGTTGATGTATAAGACCCCTGTATGATGTTATGAATGTTTGCTTTGTAAGTAAACAACTTTTACTGTACACTTGTTTATGTATGTTCATGTATAAATGATATAAAATAATAATAATAATAGGGTTGGTTGAGGGAATATACTTTGGTTAGAAGTAATATTTTGAGGATGCTCTTTAATCATTCGTTAAAAATCTTTAACAGCATTACAAGGTATTGGTGGTAGGGTGAGATATGAGAGCCTTTTATGATACTATGTATGTTTGTTTTATAAGTTCACAATTATTGCTATACACTTATTGTTTATGTATGTTAATGTATGAGTGATATACTTCAATAAATGTTTCTAAAAATATATATTCCAAAGCTTTTGAAAAAGTGGCTAATGGAGATATATGTATTTGTTTATTACACCATTTTGTAAGTGTGTTTGTGTATAGGTTTCTTACAATATTTTTAATGAGTGAAATTTTGTGATCCAGTGATTATATTAGATAAAATAATTTAGAGTCTAAATCAACACTGTGCCTATTTGTTCAAGGTAATTTTCTCAAAAAAACATATTCATCTCTTAGAAGTGTAAAATATTAGAAAATTAACAACAAACTTGAAATGAGAAGTTGAGCTGGAATAGAAATCTTCAACCATGTGAAATGTAAAAGCATTAGTTTTTAAAACAAACTTTACAATGTTTTAAGAATGCTAATGAGAGAAATAAATTATCAGAGATTAGGAAATAATGAATGTATCATCAATTTGACTTAACAGTAAATGGTAGGGACCATGGCTTTGGCCACAAAAAAGACATACAAGGGAAATAATATGACAGCCCCAAGGATTTAATCCACTGTAAAGAGTACCTTGAAGTTGGTAACAGTCTTGGTAATGACTTTTTTGTTTGGCACATTTTTTTTTTTATTTTACCGTAGTACTTTACTTTGTATTATTTAATAGCCTGGAATGTGCAAAAAACTAGCAAACAAACAAACAAAAACACCCATATTAACTATCAGAAATATTAACAAGAGGAAGTAAAAGATGTGTCTTAAAGGAGTGAATATTTTAAAGAATGATATGCAAGATATCACCATTTCTTTATCAAAGTTAAAATCACATTAAAGTCTGAGTAAAGCACTGGATAAAAACACCTGTTTGATTTGATGGGCGATTTAACTAGTTTACTCATTCATGCAATCATTCATTCTCAGTTAAGTAGTCAGTATACATGCTTGGAAACTCTACCATTTCTGGGTAATATTTTAAAAGCTGATTATATAATGATGAACAATTCTGACATGACCATTTTTCTTATAAAGCAATAGACTAGAAAATGCAAAAAGGAAAGTAAAACAATTGTTGGTGACATTTAATCTATGTAATCATTACAACTTTTTAATGTATTTACATATATACAAATGAAAATTTCCCATTTTAACAATTTTCAAGGGCAGAGTTCATTGAGCTTAATTACATTCAAAGTACTCCACCACCATCATCAACAACTATTATCCCAAATTTTTCATCAACTCAAACAGAAAACCATACCCATATAGCAATAGGGAACTATTCCCCTCATGTGCCATATTTGTAGTAAACTGTGATATCTATGTCTGTATGAATTTGCCTGTTGGAAGTATTTCATATACATAAAATCACACAATATTCATCTATTTGTGTCTGGTTTATTTCAGTCAAGATGATGTGCCAAGGTTAATCCATGTAGTGACATGTATCAAAAGTTCATTCCTTTTTATAATTGAATAATATTTCATTGAAAGTTTATACTGCATTTAGTTTAAAAATTCATTTTTTGATGGATATTTGAGTTGCTTCCACCTTTTAGCTATTGAGAATAATTCTACGGTAAACACTAATGTACATATAACTGTTTTAGTTCCAATTTTCAATTCTTTGGATAACATCAGGAAGTGTGTTCCCTGGATCATGAGAGAATTCTAGGCCTAACTTTGTAAGGAACTACAAAACTGCTTTGCATAGTGGCTGTCTCATTTTATAATCACAATAGCAATGTGTAAGTGTTCTAAATTCTCTGCAACTTTGCCAACCCATATTGTTTTCTATTTTTTATTAACAGCTATCCTCTTGGATGGGAAATGGTATCTCATTTTTGCTTTTATTTACATTTCCTTGAAGACTAGTGATGTTGGACATCTTTTCTTTTATTTATTGGTCATTTGCTTATCTTTGAAGGAATGTATATTCAACTCATTTTTCTATGTTTACATTGGGTTATTTTTCTTTTTGTTA
The DNA here is from genome assembly GCA_029593785.1 of Cabassous unicinctus. Lineage (NCBI taxonomy): Eukaryota > Metazoa > Chordata > Mammalia > Cingulata > Chlamyphoridae > Cabassous > Cabassous unicinctus. The sequence goes on along the minus strand of JAQZBX010042945.1, from coordinate 15,095 downwards.
TTGAAGTATAGCAGATTTTTATATACTCTGGATATTAAATCTTTATCAGATATATGGTTAGCAATTATTTTCTTTCATTATGTAAGTTTTCATTTCATATTCGTGATAATGTCTTCTGATGTACAAAAGATTTTAATTTTGAAGAAGTCCATATTATCTATTTTTTCTTTGCTCCTATTGCTTTTGATGTCATTCTAAGAAATCACGACCAAATCTAAGGTTATGAAGGTTTCTACCTGTGATTATTTTTAAGGGTTTTATGGTTTTAGCACCTATGTTTATGTCATTGATCCATTTTGAGTTGATTTTTGTGTATAGTGTGAGGTAGAATTTAACTATAATTCTACTGGACATGCATATCCAGTTTTCACCACACAATTTATTGAAGAGACTGTTCTTTCCCCCAGTTAATGTATTGGCACCCTTGTCAAAAGTCAGTTGGGGAAGGCAAGATGGCATCAGTTTAGGAGGGCACTCACTGACTAGCTCTCTGAGGATGGCCAATTGTGGACAGGGTCCTGCATGGGGCTCTGTGCTGTGGGGGCATGGAGCAAGAAGCTTGGGACATCTATCTGCAGGCAGATCAATGGTGTGTATTGATCGGTAGAGATTCGTGAGTTTTAAGCCTGCCTTTGGTGGTTAACACAGATGGCTGAGCCCCACCCTCTGGGAAAAAGGCTGGCTAGAGCTGTGAATCCTGCCCAGCAACCTGGTGAGAGGGAATGTTCTCCAAGAATGGGAGGGTTCAGGTGAAGGGTTGAGAGGGGTATCCTTTCTGTGGATTTGGCTGCCTGGAACCCCTTGCAGCGTGGCCGAACAAAATAGCTGGATTGAATCAACACTAGGCAGTGGGGAGGGGCAAATCTGCTGAGGAAGTTAATTTACCTACCTGCCCTGGGATACACCTGAAACCCCAGCAACCTGGTGAGAGGGAGCATTCTCCGAGAGAGGGAGGGTTCTGACAGAAGGTGGAGAGGGGTTTCACTTCTGTGGATTTGACTGCATGGACCCCCTCATAGCTTTGGGTAGCAGAAAATCCAGCTTGAAGCAGCACCAGACTGAGGGGAGAGGCAAATCTACTGAGGAAGCCTGATTTACCCAGCAGTCCAGTGACACTGAGGCTTGGTTCCAGAGGGGGAAGAGTCAGCCAATTTTATCTTTCTGCACTGACAGGAATCAGAGCTTCACCTCCCCTGGGGAGACCAGGAAGTGGAAAGTGCTTGATTAGTTTCCAGGGGTCTAGTTAGGGTCCCCTCAGTGAAGGGTGTGGTCTAGAAGAGGACTTATTTTGGGTCCCTTATTTTACTGAAAAAAAAAATGAAGACAGTCCCTTTAAAATATGAAAAATGAATTCTTCTTTTTAATTTAGTTTAATAGCTAAAATCTGCCTCAAAACCTGCAGATAGAACCCTGCAGGGAAACTGATTGATAAACACAAGCAGGCTGAGAGGTTCCACAGGTTTCCTAGAAGGAAAACTGTTCCTCCTTAGCTTTGTTTGACTACTTGCTTGTGTGGTTGTTTGGTTTTTCTCTATTTATTGTCTCTTGTTTTCTTTCCTCTTTCCTCCCCCCCCCTTCTTTTTTCCTTCATTTTTAAAAAAAATTAGCTACGGGTAGCTTGTCTCTTCTTTGCTGTGCTTCTTATTCAGTGATTTCCCATTCTCTGTCTATATTGATTTGGCCTCCCAAGTTATCTCTTCCACTTCCTTCATCTTTCTGCCTTCTGCTTTCTGTTATAGTTCTTACACAACATGTTTTTTCATTGCCCCACAACTTCAGGGTATCAATTTCCATTCTATTTATTCTGCTTTCTTCTTTTTTTTTAAATTAACTTTTACTTTCAGCCCTTCCTTCAATCGTTCTATACCTCCTTATCATTCTAGCCTTCTAAATCATTATATATATATTCCTCTATTTGGTTTTCCAGTCCATTGTAGGTACTCCATTTTTTCCCCTATTACTCTACACTGCCTACATGAGTTAAATATTCATTTCACTAAGTCTTATTTGTCCCCTCTTCTAACTTTAATCAATATTATTATTACCCTTCTTCCTTTCTCACATCTTTTGATTCCTCTGGCCCTAATCTTTTGCCTTCAAGGGAACATAGAAAGAAGAAAGGAAATAAAATTAGAAGAAAAAGTGTCAAAGAGAAAACTTAACACACACACAGAACCAAAACCTTAATAAAACTCTAGAGCAGAGAGAAAAACTAATCAACTGAAATAACCCATCAAGATAAAATGATGACTAGAGGGCAACAAAAAATTACAAACCACACTGAGAAATGGGAAGACAAGGACCAGTCCAATGAACAAACTAAAACCCAGGAAGAGAAGCAGAACATCAAACATCTAATCAAAGATTTCCAAACAAATATCATGGACCAATTTAATGAAGGGAAGGAAGAGATTAAGGATATAAAGAAGACACTGGTAGAACTTCCTGAAAAAATTGTAAACATACGCCAAAAGATAATGGATATGATGGTGATCAATGACACAATCCAAGAAATCAAAAAGATGCTGGATTCACATAAGAGCAGATTTGAAGAGGCAGAAGAAAGAATTAGTGATGTGGAAGACAATACATCTGAAATCAAACAGATAGTAGAACAGATAGACAAAAAGACAGAAAAAATCCAGCAGGGACTGAGGGATTTAACTGACAACACAAAACACACAAACACACGCATTATGAGCATACCAGAAGGAGAAGAGAAGGGAAAGGGAACAGAAGGAGTGTTGAAGGAAATAATGGCTGAAAACTTCCAAAACCTATTGAGAGAGATGGATGTGCAGTTCCAGGAATCACAGCACACCACAAAGAGTATAAATCACAACAGGCCTACTCCAAGACATATACTTGTAAAAATGTTCAATGCTCAAGACAAAGAGAAAATACTCAAGGCAACAACAGAAAAGAGAACCATCACATGAAAGGGAAGCACAATAAGATTAAGTGCTGATTTCTCATCTGAAACCATGGAGGCAAGAAGACAGTGGTATGACATAGTCAAAGTACTAAATGAAAAAACTTCCAGCCACGAATTCTCTATCCAGCAAAACAGGCATTCAAAAATGATGGAGAGTTCAAAGTATTCACAGATAAAAAGAAATTAAGAGAGTATGCCAATAAGAAAACTGCACTTCAAGAAATACTAAAGGAAGTTCTACAAGTTGAAAGGAAAAAACAAGGAAGAGAGAGTTGGAGGAGAGTTTAAAACAGCTAAAAAGACAAAAACAGAAACAAAACAACATATGACATACATTAACCCAAAGAAAATATGGCTGAAGTAAGAAATTCATTGCAAGTAATAACACTGAATATTAATGTATTAAATTCACCACTCAAGAGACACAGATTGGCAGAATGGATAAGGAGATATGATCCATCTATATGCTCTCTACAAGAATCCCACTTTCAACCAAGGGATTCAAGGAGGCTGAAAGTGAATGTCTGGAAAACAATTTTAAAAGCTAACAATAACCAAAAAAGGGCAGGAGTAGCTATTCTAATATCAGACAAAATAGACTTTAAATGAAAAACAATTTAAGAGACAAATTTGGACACTACTTAGTAAAAGGCGTAAACTCTCAAGAGAGAGAACAATCATAAACATTTATGCACCTAATCAGGGAGCCTCAATATACATGAGGCAAACTCTGGAAAAACTAAGTGGAGAAATAAATGCCTCTACAATTAAAGCGGGGGACTTTAATACACCATTATCATCATTTGACAGAACATCTGGACAAAGAATCAATAAAGAAACAAAGACTCTGAACAACACATTAGAGGACCTGGACTTAATAGACAAATAGAACACTACACCCAAATACAGCAGGATTTACATACTTCTCAAGTGCACATGGATCACACTCCAAGATAGACCACATGCTATGCCACAGATCAACTCTCAATGAATTCAGAAAGATTGAGATTATACTAAGTAATTTCTATGACCACAATGGAATGAAATTGGAAATCACTAAGGGCCAGAGAAACAGGTTAGGCGCAAAGATATGGAAGTTAAACAACACACTCTTAGACAAACAGTGGGCCAAGGAGGAAATCTCAAAAGAAATCAGTAACTACGTGGAAAATAATGAAAACGACAACACAACATATGGAAACCTATGGGATGCAACAAAAGCTGTCCTGAGAGGGAAATTCATAGCGATAAATACATATATTAAAAAAGAAGAAATAGCTAAAATTGAAGACCTAACTGCACACATGGAGGAAATGGAAAAACAACAACAAACTAAACCTAAAGGAAGTAGAAAGAAGGTAATAACAAAGATTAGAGCAGAACTACATGAAATAGAGAATAAGAAAGCACTAGAAACAATAAACAAAACCAAAAGCTGGTTCTTCAAGAAGATGGATAAATTGACAAACCCTTAGCCAAACTACCAAAGAAAAAGAGAGAACAGATGCAAATACACAAATAAGGAATGAGCAAGGGGATATCACTACTGACCCCACATAAATAAAGAGTATCATAAGAGGATACTTTGAAAAATTATATGCCAACAAGAATGATAATTTAGAGGAAATGGACAAGTTTCTAGAAACTCACAAACAGCCTACACTGATGAAAGAAGAAATTGATGAACTCAACAGTCCAATTACTAGTAAAGATATAGACTCAGTCTTCAAAAACCTCCCAACAAAGAAGAGCCCAGGACCAGATGGCTTCACAGCTGAATTCTACCAAACATTCCAGAAAGAGTTAACACCAATTCTGCTTAAGCTCTTCCAAAAAAAGAGGTAGAAAGAATATTGCCTAACACATTCTATGACACTAACATTACCCTAATACCAAAACCAAGCAAAGATACCACAAGAAAGGAAAATTACAGACCAATTTCTCTAATGAACCTAGATGCTAAATTCCTGAACAAAGTACTTGCTAATCGCATTCAACAACATATCAAAAGGATTATACACCATGACCAAGTGGGTTTCATCCTGGGTATGCAAGGATGGCTCAATATAAGATAATCAAAGAATGTAATACACCACATAAACAGAATGAAAGAAAAACATCACATGATCATCTCTATAGAAGCAGAAAAAGCATTCGACAAAATACAGCACTCTTTCCTGATAAAAATACTACAAAAGATAGGAATAGAAGGAAACTTTCTGACTATGATAAAGGGTATATATGAAAAACCCAATGCCAATATCATTTTCAATGGTGAAATCCTAAAAGCCTTCCCTCTGAGATTGGGAACAATTCAAGGATGCCCTCTATCACCACTCCTTTTTAACATTGTCTTAGAAGTACTTGCCCAAGCACTGAGGGAAGAAAAGGACATAAAAGGCATCCAGATTGGAAAGGAAGAAGTGAAAATTTCATTATTTGCAGAGGACATGATCCTATACATAGAAAGCCCTGAGAAATCTACAACAAAGCTTCTAGAACTCATAAATGACTTCAGTAATGTTGCAGGCTACAAGATCAATGCTCAAAAATCACTAGCATTTCTGTACACCAATAACGAGCAATCTGAGGAGGAAATCAAGAAAAAAGTGCCATTTACAATAGTAACTAAAAGAATCAAATACGTAGGAATAAATTTAACTAAAGATATAAAGGACTTATATATAGAAAACTACACAACACTGTTAAAGGAAATCAAAGAAGAAATAAATAAATGGAAAAATAATCCCTTTTCATGGATAGGAATAGTAAACATCATCAAGATGTCTATTCTACCCAAACAAATCTACAGATTTAATGCAATCCCAAGAAAAATCAACACTATATTTTTTAAGGAACTGGAAAAACCTACCTCAAAATATATTTGGAGAGGTAAGAGGCCCCGAATTGCCAAAGACATATTGAAAAAGAAAAATCAAGTTGGAGGTATCACATTACCTGACTTTAAAACATAGTACAAAGCTACAGTGATCAAAACTGCATGGTTTGGCACAAGGATAGACCTACTGACCAATGGAACCGAATTGAGAGTTCTGATAAAGATCCTCGCATATACCGTCATCTAATATTCAACAAGGCCACCAAGCCCATTCAATTGGGAGAGAATGGCCTCTTTAACAAGTGGTGCTTGGAGAACTGGATATCCATATCCAAAAGAATGAGAGAAGAATACCATCTTACACCTTATACAAAAATCAACTCCAGATGGATCAAAGATCTAAATATAAGAGCCAAAACCATAAAGACCCTGGAAGATAATGTAGGGAAGCATCTACAGGAACTTGTGATAGGACATGGTTTCATGAACTTCACAGCCAAAGAACGAGCAGCAAGAGAAAAACTAGATAAATGGGATTTCATCAAAATTAAAAACTTCTGCATCTCAAATGATGTTATTAAGAAAATAAAAAGGCAGCCTACCAATGAGAGAAAATATTTGGCAATCATATATATGATAGGAACCTAATAACCTGCATATATAAAGAAATCCTACACCTCAAAAATAAAAAGACAAACAACCCATTTAAAAAATGGCTAGTGACCTGAAAAGACACTTCTCCAAGGAAGAAATACAAATGGCTAAAAGCATATGAAAAAATGCTCTATATCGCTAGCTATTAGGGATATGCAAATCAAAACCAAAATGAGATACCATCTTACACCCATCAGAATGGCAGCTATAAAAAACAGCAGAATATAAGTGTTGGAGAGGATGTGGAGGAATAGGAACCCTCATCCACTGCTGGTGGGATTGTGGAATGGTCCAGCCACTGTGGAGGACAGTTTGGCGATTCCTCAGAAAGCTAACGATAGATCTTCCATATGATCCAGCAATTCCACTAGTGGGTATATACCCAGAAGAATTGAAAACAAATACACGAACAGATATATGCACACCAACATTCATAGCAGTATTGTTCACAATTGTCAAAAGTTGGAATCAGCCCCGGTGCCCATCAACAGATGAATGGATAAGCAAAATGTGGTACATACATACAATGGAATATTACTCAGCTGTTAGAAGGAATAAAGTGCTGACACCTGGATTAACATGGATGAATCTTGAAGACCTTATGTTGAGTGAAGCAAGCCAGGCATTGAAGGATGAACAGTTTATGACCTCTTTGATTTGAATTGAGGAAAGTTAACAGTTTCTGAGAACCACTGACTGAAAGAGAGGCTAACAAGGGAGAGAGAGAGAGAAGGGTAGGTTGCGAGCCATCACCCATATGGGCATTATCTATGGTAAATTGAAAGAGTATAGTTACATATTGAAGGAAAGGACAGTTGGGTATAGATTTGGTGGTGCAGGATTAACAGGTTTGTAGATTAGGAAGGGCAGGTTAGAATACCCAGGGCATGTAACTATGAATCTTGTCATCCCATGAGCCAAGACAGGGAAGAGTCATATGCCCCAGGGGGTCGGGAGGAAGCAACAGAAAGGATCAAATGGGGTATTTAGTGGTCATGGGAAATATTCTTCCTTACCTTACAGTAATGGACACAGAACATAGTAAATATCATCAAAAATTATTAAACTATACAGTCTAAATTGTAAACCATACTGTAAACCATTCACAATTTTTAATTGCTATATCTTACTATTTGTATAACAGTTATAACAATGCTAACATCAAAAAAAAAAAAAAAGGTTTTAATATGGAGTTGGGAAGGGGGAGGGAAGTTGGGTAAGTTGGAGTCTCTAGTATTCCGTGTGTGACTTTGCTGTGACCTAAAACTTCTTTGAAAATTAAATCAATATTTGGGAGACACTGGGGAATGAGAGGGGGAAGGTGTCACAGCACTGGACATCTGATAATACAGTGATAAAAGGAAAAAAGAATAATCTCTTTTAAAAAAGGATTTTTTTATTATTTTTCTTTTGTTTTATTGTGTTTTCCCATTTTTTCGAATGTCCCAATCTGCTAACTATATTTTAATTTGAGTTTAGTTTCTCTTTTTTTTTCTTCTGATTTTCCTTGTACTTATCTCTTGCATTTAAGCTTATCATTATTATTTCTTTCTCCTATTAATTGTATTTTGTTTTTATATGGGCTTCATGTTCAGGGAAGGTTTAGATCACAAAAGGGTTACAAGGGAGGCTGCAGTGGATTATTGGTCGGGGTTGTCTGGGATGGGGGATTCATGGGAGTAAGTCCATCTGAATATACATGAAAGATATGTAAAATTGTTCAAATGATCAAGGGATGGGGCATGGTCATGGTGGGTAGACAATTACTCAGTAAATGAGGGAATCTTTATTCCCAGCCTGGAGAGCTCTGCTACATTCTCCAAGGGAGCAGCAACAGTCCCCTGAGTGCAGAGGTCATGTCTGGTAAAAGAGGATGGCCCACTGATGGGTTCTTTTTATTGAAGACTAGCCTTATGAGTATTTGCTCTTCTAATTGAAACTTAGCCTACTGTTATGGGGTGCCTAAGGGTTACCACCTGAGAGCCTCCTTGTTGCTCAAATGTGGCCTCTCTCTAAGCCAAACTCAGCATATGAATGCATTATCCTCCCCCCAACATGGGACATGACTCCCGGGGATGAGCCTCCTTGGCAACGAGGGATTAATAACAAGTGCCAATGGGCAACACGATTGGAAAAAGACCTTGAATAAAAGGGGGGAAAGGTAAAGAAAAATGAGTTCACATGGCTAAGAGACTTCAAAGAGAGTCAGGAAGTCATCCCAGAGGTAATGCTTATGCACAACTCAGTAGGATCTCATAGAACACCAAAGTGGATATCATCCCCACAGAGGGACCCGTGAGGGCTCTGGAAACCCCCAGGTCCTATATAAGTGGGGATAGTCCCAGAGATTGATGACTAATTAGAGGGCTCTTCGGTGGAATCTGTGCTCATGAGAGTGACAGGTTTGGACTCAAATAAGTTCTCCCTGCACATGGTCCATCAGTCCCTTCTATTCAAATCTATATGTGATGCTGGAGTTGTTAGGTGTACTTCCAGAGACTGAAGCCTCTGTCCTACCTATGTGCCAGCTGTGCCTGGAATCTCGGTGGAGCTGCAACTCCTACCCTACAGCTCAATGGACTCATCCAAGTGGCCTGGCAAGGAGATGACGATGGGCAATGGCCATCCCAGGAATGGAGAGGGCCTGCAGCTGCAGGCAGGATAAACCTATCCACCGTATATACGGGATATAAGCCCTCTATCATTTGGAGGTGGAGTGGACATCACCATCCCAGTCCCCTCAGGATTGGGGAAAGAGCTGTGGACTAGAGTGGACTTGGTGGTGTTCTGTTGTAGACATATTATGATTCATGCAATGGAAGATATTGTAACAATGAGGTGGAAATGCTGGCCACTGGATGTTTTGGGGGCAGGGAGAGGAGGTGCAGTTGAAATACAGGGGTTGTTTTGGGACTTGGGGGTTGTCCTGAGTGGCGTTGCCATGACGGATGTAGGCCATTTTCCATCAGCATATACCATGCAGAACTGTGTGGGAGAGAGTGTGGTCTATGATGTGAACTGTGGTCCATGCTTGGTGGCAAGGCCCCAGGATGTGTATATCCATTGTGGGTGTTGTGTCACACGGATGAATGATGGTGGTGTGGGATGTTGTTGGAGGTGTGGGAGGTTGAGAACATGGGAAACCCTGCAATAAAATACATATATATATATATATATAATAACATTTATGTAAACAAATGCACATATATGCATATGTATTTATATATCATTTTACAAATATTTATATGTATTGTGAAAAATTTGATTTTTACCCACAATAAAAAAAAAGAAAGGATGCAAATCCAACAACCCTGAAAAAAAAAAGTATCATTTATAATATTAAAATAAACATATAGAATAAAAATAATTTGAAAGTAAATAAATACCACTTAATAAAGTTTATAATTTCTAAACACAGAAAAATAGCAAAATGATCCTCTTTACTATTCCCATCTTTTGTTCTATTAAAGGTTTCATTATTATTTCTTTTTGATTATACCATTTTCCCCATCAAATTCAGAATCTTTTTTGGGTACATTTTTAATTTACACTTTAAAGTCAATATATATCATAGAAAAACAAAAGTTAAGGGGAAAATGAAAACTTAAAACAAGAGTGCTCCAAAACACATCAATATAAGACACATAGCACAGAATTCTGGGGAAAAAACAAAGAATTTGACTTTGCATTGCTCTTATTCAGTGCAAGTAAAATGATTATGTTCATTCAAATATGGAATACAATTAATTTATCCCATATGATATTTTTATTAAAAAACATTGTTTTATAGAATTGCCTTAGTTATAAAATCAAAAATTTAAATATACTTCTTCTGGCATTTTTATTAATGTGCCTCAGTATGAAAATTTAATACAAAAAAAAGCAATTTTCTTAAAATTGTCACAATTTTTAAGTCATGTGACATATTTACGTGCATGTAAAATGCTTCCATCATGGCCTGCACTGAGGAAGACTAGGCATGGAATAAAATGTTAATATGAAATCTAGAATAAATTACATTTATGATATTTCCAGCCAGGTGAGAATAAAGAAACTGAGAACAGAAAATCTCAAGACTGTACATGAATTTCTAACTTTGGTTAAGAATAAACAGAATAGCTGAATTAGAAGAGTCAATATATAAAATGGATAGTACTGGTCTCAATATACAAAATCAGCAATATTTTGATTATATTAGCTTACTTTTCATTTTAAACAATTTATTGAAGTTTATCACCCATACAAGAAACATAAGTCTAGGGTAAAAGTTGTAAACTTGCAAAACAAGCATGCATAACATAATACAGGGCTTCCATATATCACCCCACCACAAATACCTTGCATTGTTTTGAAACATTTGTGACAAATTATGAAAATGCATAGTCAAAGTATTATCACTAAATGATCCATAGCTTACATTTGGTGTATTTTCCCCCAACCCATCCTATTACTTTTTTTTGTTCATAAACCATATAATTTATCTAAAGTGTACAATTAATGGCATTTGATATAATCACTGAGTTGAGCATTCACCCCTTCAATCTATATTAGACTATTTGCATTACCCTCCAAAAAAAGAAAAATAAAAAAAGAAACCATTATCATATCCATTTTAATGCTAATAATTACAAATCCTATGATGTGCTTTCACCATTTCTATTATTTCCAAACTTTTCCAAATAACTTTTTACTACTTCTTCAGATTAAACTTCAACTTTCTGTTTTCTAACTGCATTCTTTTCTCTGGTGACTTAAATTCTAGCTATTGTCTCTATGAGTTTCCTAATTATATTTAGTTCTTAATAGTGAAATCATACAATATTTGTCCTTTGGGGCCTGGATTGCTTCACTCAACATAATGTCCTCCAGGTTCATCCATGTTGTCATATCCTTCATGACTTGATTTATTCTTACAGCTGAATAATATTTCATCATGTATATATACCACAGATTGTTTAGCAATTCATTGGTCGATGGACACCTGGGTTTTTTACATTTTTGGCAGTTGTGAATAATATCACTAGGAACATTATTCAGATGTCTATTCGTGTCACAGCACTAAGTTCTTCTGGGTATTTACTTAGTAGTGGTATTACCAGGACACATGGTAGATCTATATCTAACTTCCTTAGTAAACACCAAATAAACTTCCAGAATGACTGTACCATTCCACATACTCACCAACAGTAAATAAGCATTCCTGTTTCACCAAATCCTCTCCAACAAGTGTAGTTTTCTGTTTTGTTAATAGTTGCCATTTTTGTAGCTGTGAAATGACAGCTCATTGTAGCTTTGATTTGCATTTCCCTAATAGCCAGTGATATTGAACTTTTTTTCATGTGTTTTTTTACCATTTTCATTTCTTCTTTTGAAAAATGTCTATTCAGGTCTTTTGCCCATTTTTTAATCACATCATTTGTCTTTTTATTGTTGAGTTTTAGGATCTTTTCAAATACCATGGATCTTAGACCCTTTTCAGAAGTGTGATTAACAAATATTTTCTCCCATTGAGTCAGCTCCCTTTTTACCCTCTTCACAAAGTCCCTTAAGGTGCAGAAGTGTTTAATTATGAGGAGGTCCCTTTTATCTACTTTATCTTTTGTTGCTTGTAATTTGGGTGTAAGATTTAAGAAATCCCACCAAGTATGAGCTCTTATAGATGATTACTTCTGTTGTCTTCTAGGAGTTTTATGGTCCTGGATTTTATGTTAGGTCTTTGATGCTTTTTGAGTTGATTCTTGTTATAGAAAGTGAGATAGGGGTCCTCCTTCATCCATTTGGCTGTGTATATCCAGTTCTTACATCACCATTTGTTGAAGAGTATGCTCTGTCCCAGAAAAGTGGCTTGGTAGGCTTATCAAAAATCAGTGGAACATAGGTGAGCATCTATTTCTGGACTCTCAGTTCAATTCTGTTGATCAGTGTGTCTATTGTTAAGCCAATACCATGCTGTTTTGACCACTGTAGCTTTATAATACACTTGAAGGTCAAGAAGCCTGAGTGCTCTGACTTCATTCTTCTTTTTTAGGATGTTTTTTGCCATTTGGGTCCCTTTTCCTTCACAAATAAATTTGGTAATTTACTTTTCTATTTCTGTAAATAAGCTGTTGTAATTATGATTGTTATTGCATTGAATCTATAAATCAATTTGGGTAGGACTGACATTTTCACAGTGTTTAGTCTTCCAGTCCAGGACCATGGAATGATCTCCCATATGTTTTGGTCTTCTCAATTACTTTTAGCAGTGTTTTGTAGTTTTCTGAATACAGATCCTTTGCATTCTTGGTTAAATTAATTCTTAGATACTTAAGTCTTTTTGTTGCTATCATAAATGGATTTTTTCCCTTGATTTCATTCTTAGCTTGCTCATTACTAGTTTACAGAAACATTATTTATTCTTGTGTGTTGATCGTGTATCCTGTCACTTTGCTGAAATAATTTATTAGCTCTAGTAACTTTGTTGCAGATATTTCAGGATTTTCTAAATATAGGATCATGTCATTGGTGATAGTGGGAATTTTACTTCTTCTTTTTCAATCTGAATGACTGATTTTTCCTTGACTAATTTCTCTAGCTAGAACTTCTAGCACAATATTTAATAACAGTGGTGACAGTGCTCATCATTGTCTTTTTCCTGATTTTAGAGGGAAAGTTTCAACCTCTCCCCTTTGAGTACAATGTTGTCTGTGGGATTTTCATATATACCCTTTATTATGTTGAGGAACTTTCCTTCTATACTTATATTTTGAAGTACTTTGGTCAAGAAAGCATGCTGGATTTTGTCAAATGCCTTTACTGCATAGATTGAGATGAGCATGTACCTATTTCCCTTCAATTTGTTAATGTGGTTTATTACATTAATTGATTTTTTTTATGTTGAACCACCCTTGCATACCAGGAATAAAACCCACTTGATTGTGATGTAAAATTGTTTTTATATGGTGTTGGATTTGATTTGCAAGTATTTTGTTTAAAAATTTTGCATCTATATTCATTAGAAAGATTGTTCGGTAATTTTCTTTTTTTATGTTTTTGTTATCTGCCTTTGGTATTAGGGTGATGCTGGCTTCATAAAATGTGTTGAGTAATTTTCCTTCTTTTCATTTTTTTGGAAGGGTTGAAACAGGATTGGTATTAATTCTTCTCAAAATATTTAATAGAATTCACCTGTGACACCATCTTGTCCAGAAACATTGCTGTTTCTGGAATGCTGGTATTTTTGGTGACTGATTCTATCTCTTTACTTGTGACTGGTTTGCTGAGTTCCTGTATTTATTGTAGAGTCAAAGTTTGTTGTTTGTGCATTTCTAGGGTTTGTCCATTTCATCTAGGTTTTCTAATTTGTTGGCATACAGTTTCTCATAATATCCTCTGATGATATTTTTTATTTCTGTTGAGTCAGTCATAATATGCACCCTTTCATTCCTGGTTTTATTTATTTGCACATTCTCTTTTTTTCTTTTTTAAGGATTTTTCAATTTTATTGATTTTCTTGAAGAATAAACTTTTGATTTTGTCAATTTTCTCTTGGATTTTGGTTCTCAATTTCATTTACTTCTGCTCTAATCTTTGTTATTTCTTTCTTTCTGATTGCTTTGAGATTGGTTTGATGTCTTTTTCCTAGTTTCTCCAGTTGTTCAGTTAGATCTTACTTTTTAGCTGTTTCTTCTTTTTTTATTATAGACATTTAGGACTATAAATTTCCCTCAAGGCATTTCCCTTGTTGTATTCCACAAGTTTTGATACCATGTGTTCTCATTTTCTTTCATCTTGAGATATCTAGTAATTTCTCTTCCAATTTATTTTTTGACCCACTCATTGTATAGTATAGGAGTGTGTTGTATAGCCTCCATATATTTGCAAATTTCCCCCTTTCCTGCCTATTATTGATTTCCAGCTTCATTCCATTATTGTTTGAGAAGGTGCTTTGTATAATTTCTTTCTTAAATTTATTGAGAGCTATATTGTGTCCCAATATGTGGTCCATGCTTGAGAAAGATCCATGAGAACTTAAAAAGAATGTGTAACCTGTTGATATGGCATACAATGCTCTGTATATGCCTGTGAGGTCCAGCTTATTTACCGTATTTTTCATGTTCTCTGTTTCCTTGTTGATCTTCTGTCTAGCTATTCTATCTATTGATGTAAGTACCATATTGCAGGCTCCAACGGTTATTGTGATACATCCATTTCTCCTTTCAGTTTTGCCAGAGTTTGCTGCATGTATTTTGCAGCACCCTGTTAGGTGCATAAATATTTATGACTGTTACTTCTTCCTGGTAGATTTTCCCATTTATTAATATATAATGGCCTTCTGCATCTCTTATCATATTTTGCAATTAAAATCTGCTTTGTCTGACACCAGTATAGCTACTACTGCTCTCTTTTGGTTACTATTTTCATGAAATATTTTTATTTGTGCTTATTCAGTGTCTTCTTAATTTCTTTCATTTCTTTAGCCATGTTGCACTGCAACTCCATGATTTGATTTAGGAAAGTTGTATGAACTTCATAGATTAGCTGTTTCAAGTGCTGTGTCTTGTGTGGAGCTTTGATTTGTTCCTTTGCCTGAGTCATATCTTCCTTTTTCTTTGTATAGCTTGTAATTTTTTGGCTGATGCTAAGCTTCTGATTCTAATGCTGAATTTACTTTGTTGCTTAGTTTCT
>JAQZBX010042944.1:0-21838 GCA_029593785.1 Cabassous unicinctus | reverse complement strand
GTTATCCTTTTTTCACTTTTCTTTATTTTTAATGACACAGTGACATCATTAATAAAAATATTCTGCAACTTAACTTTTTCATTTTAAAACAGATATGTGGAATGCCTATAATTCTGTAAAAGAAATCCCTCTGAAAAAATGTTTTTTAACAAATATATACAGTGTAGAACATATAAAAATGGGATCATTTGATCGATGTATTATTTTGCTTTTAACTTTTTTCTCATTCTAACCATTTTTATCTTTGAAGGAATGCCTCAATTCCTTGAGCAAGTGCCCTGCCTTAAAAATAAACTTCCCTTAATATTCTACATGCTTGGGCAATATAGGCAAATAATTAAATGATTCATAAATGAATTAATGAATGAAGATTTCCATAATAAATAAGTATATCTTTGCATACACAAAAATGCTCATGCTCTAATGCAATTCTCATTCTAGAAGAGGAGGTTTTCATTCATTTATATATTATATATTTTCCCTACAAATTTTTATAATTTTCTTTATACTTATTTTGTTTTCATGATAATTATTCTCTTCACAGTTAAATTTTAGAAATATTTTGACAGAAATAATATTTGTTCATTGATTTCATGTGATAAAGCTATGATAAATGTGGTCTATATATTTTTAAACATATTTTCATTTATTCAGCTAGAGTATGAAATTTTCTTATTAATTCTACCACTTTCCGGTTAGACTCCCTTGAGTTTTCAGGATATGTAAGAATAACCTAAGGGATGAAAGAGATACCAAATTTCATCAGTTTTAAGGCACCATCAATCATAAAACATTCCATTATTGTGTATATCACTGACTAAAAGCAAAGTTGACATGTAAACTATGAACAATGCTCAATGTCTTCCATTGTGTGCCAAATTTCCACTTCAGAGAAGAAAGATGTAATGAATTATACTTTATAGTCATGGAATTATGATAGTTTTCATTTGTCCTTTCTTTTTATTATATATAATAATTTTTTTTATTTTTTAAAAGATACCTTGATTATATAAATTTTACACAAAAATTTTTTTAAAAATTTTAAAGCAAAAGAATACATCCATATGCCCCACTCCCCTCACCTCCCACACTCTGCCACATAAACATCCTTCATTCGTGTGGGACTGTCATTGCAATTGAGAAATACATCCTGGGGCTTTGTCATTAAGCACGGACCATAGTTCACATTGTAGACCACACTCTCTCCCACATAATTCTGCATGTTATATGATGATATAAAATGGCCTATATCTGTCATTGCAATGTCACTCAGGACAATTCCCAAGTCCCAAAAAAGCCCCCATATTACACATGCTTTTCCCTCTCCTTGCCCCCAGAACCTCCAGTGGCCACTGACTCCACATTAGTGTTGTAATTTCCTCCATTGCTAGAATCACAATACGTCTATAGTAGAAGACAAGTTAGTCCACTCTAGTTCATAGCTCTTCCCCTTGTCCTTTCTAATATTTATTCAAAGTTTGTTTGTTTTGCTTTCTTACTTCTTTCAAACATCCTCCAAAGGAATATTGAATATTTCTGAATTTTTTGCTCATTCACAATCATTGGTTTGTGGTTTATCGATGTTCTTGGACTTTTCAAATTGCTGGCTTTTAAAAATCCTTCATCAATTAGTTGATTTCATTTTCTATTTTGTAAGTTACAATTGGAATTTATTTTTATTTATTTTTAATATTTGTTTACATTTATAAGGAAAACTGTAAGGTACTATGCTTTAGTCTAGTTGAAAATTTGCTATATAATCATTACCATTAAGACAACGGGATTTCTTTTCAGTACAGTTTTTTTAAGAAAATACTGCAAATCAGTTTAAATGATATGTCTTGAAAGAAACCAACTTTCAGCCAAAAATTTTATGTCTGGAAAGATTCCTCTTTCAAAAATGAGGGGGAGATTAAGACACTTTCAGATAAACAAAATCTGAGGGAATTCATCACCATTAAATATTCCATACAAGGAATGGTAAAGATAGGCTTCATAATGAAATGACACTAGACAGTGGTTAAAAGCAACCTAAGAAATAAAGACCTGGGGTAAAGGTAACCATTTGGGAAATTATAAATGCCAGTATTATTGTGCTATATTGTTTGGTATGTCAGTCCACTTCTTACATCCCACAGGTGCTAAAATGCAAATGCATATAAAGTAATGATAAATATATGTTTTTTTTACATAAAATGTATGTATGAGGTAATAAATGTAAAAATTATTGGGGGACAAGGATTATAGGACTAGTCTTTAGGCATGCTTTTGAAGTTAAGTCAGTATAAAACCAGATATGATAGCTATATATTAAGGATATTAAATTTTAACCCCATAGAAACCACAAGGAAAGCAGAAGAAGAATACATTCATATAGAAATGAGAAGACACTCAATATGGTACAACACAAAAAGTAAATAAATATAAAAGTGGACATTACAGATGTGAGGGACAGAAATTGTAAAAAGACTTAAAAAAAGCTAAATAGTAAAATGGCAGAAAAAAGTCCCAAATTATTAGGAGTGACATTAAATTAAAATGGATTAAACTTTCCAGTAAAAAGACAGATATTGACAAAATAGATAAAGATGCATGGCCCAACTATACACTGTTTGTAAGAGCATGACTGATAAGGATATCTCATATGCCAAGAATTCTCTCCTGGAAATTCTAAGAATAATATGTTCTAAGAACTGCTTCACCATCTTCCTACCAATAGATCCCTTAAGTAATTACTGTAAAGATATAACTTCAACCTTACTACCAAACATTGTAAATGTTCATTTTACATGATTACTGTGAATGTCTGTTCTTCATTATTTTTCCTCAGCACTGCATTTTATATTCCTGCTCTCCCTCACATGCACTTCTCATCCGCACATAGACATGTAGTATAAAAGACTCTTCTTGCTTTGTATCAAGTGTGGATGATGAGCCTCAGAAGTACCAAGCTGTCCTCCCATCACCAAAGATTAGGATTCTAGGCCATGGCCATGCTTGGATCTACCACCATGGAAGAGTTGACCCATATAAGCACTGTAATAAATGCTCACTTGCTTGCCAAGCTGGACTTGAACAAGTCTTTCTTTGATCTGACATATCCTTCTCAGTTTGGTGGGAAGCTGTCATTTTACATGGTTCCCTTTTAGAATCAGAACACCTCTGTTGCTCAACATTGTACTGGCAGTTATTGCAAGTGCACTTGGGCAAGAAAAAGTAATAAAAAGCATCCAAATTGGAATGGAAGAAGTAAAATTTTATTATATGCAGATGACATAATCCTATATATCAAATGTCTCAAAAATGTACAAAAAGCTTCTAAAGCTAGCAAACAAATTCAGCAAAGTGGCAGGGTACAACAACATCCCAAAATCGGTAGTGTTTTTATACACAAGCAATGAACAATAAGAAGAAGAAATCAAGAAAAATTCCACTTACAATAGTAGCTAAAATAATCACATATCTTGGAATAAATCTAACAAAGAATGTAAAGGATTCACACCAAGAAATCTATACATCATTGCTACAAGTAATCAAAGGCAATCTAAATCAAGGGATGGATACTCCGTGTTCATGGATTGGAACACCAAACATCATTAAGATATCAATCCTACCCAAAACAGTCTTTAGATTCAGCACAATCCCAATAAAAATTCCAACAGGTTTCTTTGCAGAAAAGGAAAAATCAATTATCAATTAAATTTATATGGAAGTGAAATGGGTCCCAAATAGCAAAAACCACCTTTAAAAAGAATAAAGTTGGATGGTTCACATTTCCCAATATTAAATCTTATTATAAAGCCAAGGAAATTATTACAGCGTGATACTGGCACAAGGACAGACCTATAGCCCTATGGAATAGAATTGAGAGTTCAGAAATCAACTCCACATTTACGGCCAACTGGTTTTTTACAAGGTGGCAAAACCACTCAATTGAGAAAGAATAGTCTCAATTGAGATGGAAATGCAAAACTGAGTCTCCATTTGCAGAAAAAGGAGAACCCATACCTCATAGAGTATACAGCAATAAGATCAGAATGGATTATAAATCTTAATATAAGAGCTGCCACTTTGGTAAAATTCTTTATCAGCTTTCAACTCTTTAGAAAAAGAAATCTGTAGGGAAAGCTCTTCAGGATCTTGTTTTAGGCAATGGTTTCTTAGACTTTACACCCAAAGCACAAAGAATAAAAGAAGAAAGAGATAACTGTGATCTCATCAAAATTAAAAACTTTTGCACCTCAAAGTACTTTATCATGACAGTGAAGTGACAACCTGCAGAATGGAAGAAAATATTTGGAAACCACATATTTGATAAATGTTTACTATCCAGAATATAGAACTACAACTTAACAGCAATCAAAAAAACTTAAAAATGGACAAATTTGAACAGACATCACAGCAAAGAAGATATCCAATGGGCCAGAAAGCACTTGAAATGAAGCTCAACATCATTAACCACCATGGAAATGCAATCAATACTACAATGAGATACAAATTCATGCCCACTTGAATGGTATTATTAAAAACAAAACTTAAAATAATAAGTTTGGAAAAGAATGTGGAGAAATAGGATTACTCTTTCATTGCTAGTGTCACTGTATAATGGTGCAGCTACTGTGAAAGACTGTTAGGCACTTCCTCAGAAACCTAAGTATAGAACTA
Source organism: Cabassous unicinctus (assembly GCA_029593785.1). Classification (NCBI taxonomy): domain Eukaryota; kingdom Metazoa; phylum Chordata; class Mammalia; order Cingulata; family Chlamyphoridae; genus Cabassous; species Cabassous unicinctus. The sequence continues at coordinate 17,173 of JAQZBX010042944.1, read as the reverse complement.
CCATTTGACCTGCAATCCCACTACTAAGTATACACCCCCAAAGAATTGAAAGCAGGGATACAAGTAGAAATTTGCACACCAATGTTCATAGTAGCATTTTTCACAATTGCTAAAAGACGGAAGCAATTGAATTGTCATCAACCGAAGAATCAATAAATAAAATGTGTAAATACATACAAAGGAATATTATTCAGCCTTAAAAAGGAATGAAGCCCTGATACAAGTGACAAAATGGATGAATCTGCAGACAATCTTCATTGAGTAAAATAAGCCAGACACAAAAGGACAAATATTATCTGATATCACCGATTTGAAGCAATTAAAATAAGCAAACACATAGAGACAGAACTAGAAATTAAGATACTAGGGGATGGGGTGGGTATAGGGAATGAGAAGTTAAGGCATAAAATATACAGGGTTCTTCTTTGGAATGATGGAAATAATTTGGTATTGAGGAGATGGATGGTAGCACAAAATTGTGAATGCAATTTACAGTAATGAAATATGTATCTGAATATCATTAAAGGGGAAATGTCAGATTGTATGTATGGTAACAGAATAAAATTTTTTAAACAATCCTAGACTACACTACACAGTGAATCTTACATTCAACAATGGACTTTAATGAATAGCACAGTTATAAAAATTTGCTAACATCATTTGAAACATGTGTTCCACAACAATGCAAGTTGTTGTTGGTGGGGTGGTGTATGAGAATTCTGTATTGTAAGCATGATTAAACTGGTATTTTGTTCATGATTAAACCCAAAAGTTCCCTAGTAAAGAAAAAAAAAAAAAGGAAAAAGGAAATGTCTGCATATCATTGCTTTCAGACCAACAATTATATAACTAGATATATATTTTAAACATCTTAATTCAAACATTGATATTTATGTGAATATTTAAATCTTTGTATCTAACTATTTAGATCATCATGAGAGAATTTGGACTGTAAAAGTTAAATTTGTGTTATATGTACACACAAGGTATCAAACACACCTAGTACATGGCAAACAAATTTCGGAAAAATGTATTCAACAAAATTCACATGATTTTCTATTTCAAACTTTCTTTGAGTGTGAAATAATTGAACAGTTATAAATTTATTTTTTGTGTCATTCCATGTGCTAAAAGCATACGGAAACTGAGAATTTGTATCTGAGTCCCTGGGATCCATAACAGACCCCCTGGTTCAATCACTCTGTGTATGCTCTCTTTCACATACATGGTCATTTTATAATTCATTGCTCTGCTTCTTTATTTCTGACTATTTATTTGCAACTTTGCAATGCTTGCAGCTAAACATTCAAAAGAATTTTTGTTAAATTTTTTCCGGCAGTTCTATGTGTTTATAGTAATATTATTTCAAGGTTAACTTATTCCTCCATTTTGCCAATATTGTAAGAACTATTATACTTTCCCTACACTGTTGTTTATAAGTTTACATTACGTTATGGTTGATCCATTATAGACTTTTACGTAAAATGACACATATGTATTTGTATATCATCATTATTTAAATTTGCATATAGGTACAAAGTATATTAATGTGCATATATTGAACTAGAGAAAATGCTTCTATTACAACTTAAATATAATATTATGAAGTTGATTTATATCCAATATGATTTTTTGAAAAATTTTATGCCCTTTCAATGACATGCAAAATATTATGAGGTTTCATTTTGAAACAGAAATGACTTGAGAAAGTTCAATTCAAGCTATTTTAAAGGCATGTTGAAATAATTAAAGGTATTTATTCTGATTATTTAAAAAACAATAAAGTTAGAAAAAATCAAGGAGGAATTGTTCAGGACCACTTTACTTTTGAAATGAATCTTTGTATGCTTCTTTTACTTTGCTGACAATAATGCTATTCTTTTTATTGAGTCTTCAAAGGCTTTCTTAACTTGATTGTTCCTCAGGGTATAAATAAAGGGGTTCAATGTAGGTGAAATAGAAGAAGTGAGCAGTGTAACCACTTTACTAGTAGTCACTTCTTCCTTTGTGGTAGGGTTCATATAGATGGAAATGCACGTGCCATAGGTGATGGAAACCACAATCATGTGGGAAAAACAGGTCAAAAAGGCTTCTGACTTTGATGGACTTAGGGGAATCTAAAAATTGTCCTGATGATTTAAGCATAAGACAGAACTACACAAGTCAGAGTCATATTCAAGGTCAGCACAGCACAGATTATAACTGTTCTATGGACCATGTGTCAGAGCATGTGATTTTCACCAGGGGAAATGCATGGCAGCCAAAATGGTCAATGATGTTAGAGTCACAAAATTCCAGTTTTAAACCCAGGGTAAATGCTGGGATTAATACACACAAACCAGCCATCCAACAACAGATGACCAGAATCCTGCAGTCTCTGCTGCTCATGATGGTCATGTAATGCAGAGGTTTGCAGATGACCACATAGCGGTCATAGGACATGGCAGCAAGGAGATAAAATTAGATTACTGCGAAATGGTCAATAAAAAATTCGTGAATCACACAAGTATTGTCGGTAATGACACTGTCACTCGTAGCTATGCTCTACAAGTACCTAGAAATGCATGCGGATGTGAAGGAGACCTCTAAGAAGGAGAAATTGTGTAAGAAAAAGTACATGGGTGTTTTCAAATGCGAATCCATAAAAGTGAGTGTGATGATGATGAGTTTCCCAGTTACACTCAGCATGTAGGTGAGAAGTAGTAATATAAAAAGCAGAACCTGTAGTTGAGGGTCATCTGTCAATCCCAGCAGAATGAATGTTGTTACTGTACCATTTCTAATCACTGACTTCCGACTTCTCTCCAATCTGTATGACAGATTCAGAGACATTTTCTTATAGATTATTATAATTATTCTAAAACTCAACATATTCAGTGTTTTATTCTTCACTACATTTTAAAAATATATCTTTAACTTCCATTCTTGCTTAATTTTCCCTTTAGTATAAATAGATTGCTGAGGATATACATTTTTCTGGGTAACAATGATGTCCTTTGGCTCTCCAGAATTCTTTCATATTCAATAAATAAATCTCAGAATTTCACAGTAGATTTCATGTCTTTTCCTGACAAATTTTATCTTTTTTAACACTGTCAATAAATAAAATATAACTTGTGTTTATTATACAACTCTAGAGGAGTAATTGAGTCTTGTTTTTGTTCCAAAATGAGAGTTTTATTTGTTCATTGATTTTTAGGACAAGAATGTTTAAAACCTCTTCCCCTACCCCAACTTGCTGCTGACTCACCTATATAATCCACCTTTTCTCAGAATATATACATAATTTTTTAATATCTGCATTAGCTTTACTTGTGAAATAAGTGGTGACTCCCTTTCTCTGAGAATTTCCAGTAAAATGAATTAGTTTTTCTTCATCAATATCATTTTTGCCTAATAATAACATATACAATGCAGAGGCAAGAACCTTTTGCTCCTGAGGTGGTAGTAAGCTATTCCACTGATATTTCTCAGGCATCAACCATTGGTTTGCAAGTAAGGACTCAAATATTTCCATTATACACATTATCTATCTCAAAGCTTGAGATTTTCTATCATCAGTATATAGAAAACTTTCTCTCTTGTACCCAGTTTATTCATTTTATGAGCAATTTTAATTTCTTATTCAACTTACTGTGTTTCCTTCTTACTGAAAATGGGTTGACTTGCCTATGAATGTTTGTATATTTCCTTGTGTTACCAACATGGGAAAAAAGCACTGACCTAGACATGATTTTCCTGAAATTAGAACCCATCTAATTTGATCTCTCAATCAACAACTCTCAACTATTGCTATCAAATTTTTGCAGCTCCCCTACCTTACTTCCATCTTTTCCCCAATATATCAGGTAATTCATGCATCACTCTGAAAACTTACATAGACCTTCAGAGCACTATTTAATTCTCAAAATATATTTTTCAAATATATTAAAGCTTATTAAACAATGAAAGTTAATAAAAAGAAATCGGTATTTTATAATTAATTGCCGTTTATTCTCTCTTTCAAACAAATGTTTGAAATTAACACAAAATTCTTTAATGAAATGCCACTTTGGCCTCAATAATTTTTTCAAGGGAGGCTGATAATATGGGCACTGGGAATTTTAGGTTGAAGGGGTTTCCTAATAGATTTATATACATACAAATATACTTTATCCTTTTTAATTTGGGGTAGAATATATAGCAAAAGTTTCCATGGATATTTATTATATTGAGTTTCCTTGGATTTAATTACTGCATTTTATGCATAAAATCCTTCCAGACAATGATATCTATCTACACAAGAAAAAGTCTCTCTAGAAAATGGCATCTCATAAATATCTGTTGAATACATGATAAAATGTACTAATTATCACTGAAATCCATTTTCTTTTCAGAATGAAAACACAGCCAAGTCCTACAAAGGGAATTATAATCAAAGAGAAAAGCATAATTATACTTACTCTTCATTTCGTAAATCAAAGCATCTCTTTATTTATTCATAGCAATATTAAGACTGTAATGTTGAAAGTGCTATTTTTGACAAACACATTTTTATCTTCACATTTACTGGCATGTCTGGGAAAGCATAGAGCTCCCAGGACTGCCATCCTCAGCAAGGTTTACAGACTGCCTGATAATGGGTTTAGTGCTATTATAAGCCCCCAAATATATTCTTACTCTTTCCATCATTGAAAAGAAAATAAAGTACTCTAAAGGCTGGGACTCTATTCACTGGTAGAAGAGATATCATTCTAAATAATCTGGAGAGAGAGATGCTTTTACAGAGTAGAGCATGACTTTTTAAAATTGAATATGCCATTAAGTGAAAAAAAAAGTTCCTTTGTGACCTACATTCAAGAGTCTTTAGTGAATTTTCTGAGTAATGAGATTAGGAATATACAAAATAAAACAAAAGCCATGTAACACAGACTTCATTGGGGACAATGTCCTTGGAGACAGGGGATGATAACATCAGCATCAGACAGAGTTCAGGACAACACTACTACTTAAATAGCAGTTTATTTTTTTAAAATTTTGTATTTACTAAAGCATTCTGTAGATGAGAATCCATTATTATAAGATTACATTCCTTTATTATCTGATATGTTTTTTTAATAGAGTTGGACAATTTTAATCAGATACGCAGAAGGAAAGGTTTATACAATGATATGAAACTACTACTTTTAATGTAGAATTTATCCTTCCAGATTTTCTTTCTCTAAGTACACTCAATACATTATGGTTTTATTTACAAATGCATAAACATTTGCTACCAATCTTAATATAGATGTGTAAAATATGCTTTTTATCTTTAAAAATATCTTAGAAAATCACATATTAGCCAATTTATCACTATTAATAAGTTGGCTCTATAATATGTTGGCATTTACTTTAATGATGCCTGAAATACAATTTTCTTCGTTTTGTATAGCTATCAATTATTCAATCAAAAGTATCTGCATACTAATGTTTTCCATAAAAGTGAGAATAATTGCTGAAAGTGAAATTTCAAGATAAAAAAATATTATTTTTATATATGTTGTACAATGTTATAAAAAGACTTACTCAGATTTTTTTTTTCAGTTATTTCATTACTTTGTACTAGTAATTCCATTTGATTCTATTCATGGTTTCTCCAGTTTGCTGTTTTTTACCAAATCTTTATTCATTATGACAATGTTTACACTATGTTTTAAACCTATTTGATATAACTGTTTTAATGTATTCATCTGTTAATTCCAACAACTGCATCATTTCAGTGTTGTTTACTATTGACTGTTAATTCTCTGGATATGGGTCCCAAGACGTACTTCTTTGCTTACCAAGTAGTTTTTGATGATATGTTGAATATTTGTGAACGCATTTTCTTTAGAGATGGCTGATTTTCCTTCTGTTGGATAGATAATTTACCTTTATATTGGCTAGATGTTTTTGAGATATGTGAAGCATTTCTAGTTGGATTGAGAATAATTATCATATTCTAGTGTTATATTAGCTGTATTTCTAAGATACAGATTTTCTAGAATTGCAATAGAATAACCAGAGCATCCAGATATGTCCCTCAAATATGACTGATCAGAAATACTCTACCTCCCAAATTCAAGAAATCATATTTTCATAATGATGAGCAGGGGATTCCATAATTGAAGACAAAATGTCTTATAAAAATTCAGCCCAAATATATTTCTGGAATTCTCCATAGTTTCAACAAAGATAAGATTCACATGTAACCTATAAAATCTGGCACTACAATCATGATAATAGTAGAGGGGATCGTTTCTGGATCTCATCTCATGGGTACTAAAATAAATTTAATTGTCTGTTACTGGAGCTTTAATATTAACTTTCTCAAGATTTGTTTGATTAATATCTATAGGGCATAGTGGATTTTTGAGATCAATAAAATGGGAATTGTAAATTCAATTTTTAGGTATTGTAATTCATAGAGGATTGGTAACAGATCAATTACCACACTGGCAGGAACAACGGAAAGATACATATTAGATCATTGCAATGTTCAGGGCATTGTAATGTGAACCAACCAATGTCATATAAATGATATCTTGTACCACCAAACTAAATAATTACAGTAATTGACTGTTAATATTTTCTATTATCATGAGAGATAATTTTGACCCTAAGGAAATAGAAACTTTAATAAATAGGTAAAAAAGGGTATTTCTGTCAGGGCTTAGTGAAGTGGCAGCTTCAAGATTATGACCATCTGCTCTATGAGTCATGTATTTGAGCATGAAAACTTTAGGACAGGGGATACATCACAGGCAAAATGGTCGCTGACATTAGAGTCACAGAATTCCAGACTTAGGTCCATGCTAAGTGGTGGGAATAGAATCAAGAAGCCAGCTGTCCAGCAATAAAGGATGAGTCTTTTACAGACCCTGTTGTTCATGATGTAGGTGTTTGAAGATGGTTACATAGCGGTCATAGGACATGGTGGCCAAGAGAAAAAATTCTGTAACAGCAAAGAGGTCTGTAAAGAATTTTGGATGACACCATCATCATATGTGATTGTCTTGTCACTTGTTGATATGTTTATAAGTATCTGGGAATATAAGCAGATATAGATGAAATTTCTAAGAAAGTGAAAAAGTACATGGCAGTTTTAAGGTTTAAATACATGAAGATGAGTGAGATGATTGTCAAATTCCCTGTTACACTCAATATGTAGGTGAGAAATAGAAAGATGAAAATGAGAACCTTCAGTTGTGGGTTATTAGTCAGTCCCAGCAGGATAAAAGTTATTGTGTGGTAACTCATCTTTGAATCCTGACTTTTATTTGATCTCCATTTATAGTTCAGAGATATTTGATAGGAGTTGATATGTATTAACATTACTTTGCAGCAATTAATGGCTCAACAAACTCAGCCAAACTTCTCATATGCATGCAAGTTTAATTTGGTTATAAGTAGTATCATTATACTATAAGCATAGACTCTGTTGTGTGTTTTGGGAATATCATGGAATAGTTTTTAACAAAACAGATTACTTTATCCATATGACACCCCAAACTTTTAGGAATTCTTCTTTCTTAACACTTTTTATCCTCAGTTTATATTTTATGTATCTCCACATTGGATAGGAATTATCCATAGCTTTATTGGACTGCTAACTGCAGCTGAACCTTAAAGACAAATCTCAAAACTTCTTCAACACTTTAATGCCTTTCCCTAAAGTCTGGTTAGAAGTAAGTACAAACATATGACACATAGTTTGGTCCTCACTATATAGTTCTTCATATATAAGTTTTTGATAATTAGTTTTAGCATTATTACAATTTTTAAATTTGTGATTTCTCTTTTAGCAACTTTCAACTCACTCTTTCCTGTCTCTCACCCATGTAATTCTTTCTAAAGGTACATTCATTACTTAGAATGTTAAGGTATATTGAATGCAATATGTTCAGGGTTGTAAAAGATAATCACAATTGTTTTATATTCTCCATCTGTTAAGTAACATTGAAACACACTAAAACATGCTGGCATCAATGTCTCTAAGGACAAGAAATCAGCTTTAAATTATTAATCTCTTTCTCCAAGCTTTGCTTGCTTCCTCTGTTGTTTCTTTATGCCATCTCTCTAATATGGAAATAATAAAAGTATCTGTGACAGTTTGACGTTAGTGAATCCAAAAAATAGATTATGTTTTTTAATGAATTCATTTATGTGGATGTGAGACCCGTTGATTGCATTAGATTCAGTTAAGGGACCTTTATTAAATCACTTGATTATGGATTAAATCCATAACCCATTATTTGGGCTATGTCAGTTGATTGGACTATGTCAGTGAGGCATGACTCAGGCTGGCTCTCTGCCTTTTTACTGGAGACTTATATAAACAGAGACACAGAGAGAAAGAAGTCAGAGAAAAAGAGAACACTGCCATTTTTGACACTGTCATGTGTGAGAGAGAGGACTCAAGGATCACTACCAGCCAAAGCTGAAGTAACGAAGTCCCCAAGAAGCTGGGCCCACGGAGCAGCTGATGGATGAAGAGATGAGCCATATGCCTGATCGCCCATAGCTCAGCTTAAGGAGAAGGAAGCTAGAGAATAGCAGATCTGCCATCCTGCCTCACCATGTGGCTGGCCTATAAGGATCATCAATAGCTGACACTGGCGAGGAAGTATCCTTGATGATGCTTTGATTAGGACATTTTTGCAAGCTTGAAATTGTATTATTTTATCCCAAATACATTTCCTTTATAAAAGCCATCCTATTTCTGGTATTTTTGCATTGGCAGCCTTTGGCAAAGTAAAACAGTATCCTCCATATACTATTTAAGAAAGAGTAAACTAGTTAGTATACCTGGAACTTAGAGGAGTGTTTATCTCATAATGTCTAATAATTGTAAGATAACTCTTTCCTTGACATGATTCACAATGGTTTTTCTTTTCTTTTTGTCATCATTCAATGTTCACCCGATTATAATCACACTTTTTACTCTTACAGTTATAATAAAACACTTTTTTTCCAAATTTTATCAGTTTTTACCCCAACATAGTAGAAGACTTCTACATGGAATGTTTACGTTTGATCACACACTATTCATAACAACATCACAAAAGTTGTCTTAACCCCTCACATATTTTTCTCTCCCCTTTTTAATTTCTGGCTCCTGAGTGCTTCTTTACTTACTGGTCTCTATTATGTTTATTTTTCTCATTCTTCTCTGTTAGTTCCTTTTAACTCAATAAATACACTCTCCTGGATATTTTCTTGAACTTCTTATTGCTTCATCTCTAAAAAGCACTATCTTGGAATCTCAGGAATATAGCCAAATACACATCAAACTTAATAATTCCACAGCTACATCATTTTCTCCCCATGAATTTTTTGTAATCTAACTACTATTTTTGTCCAGCTATTGAAATAATCACTTTAAATAGATTGTCTACCTAGGATATTCTTTCCTCTGATACACTCTGTTTTCGTACTTATTTCAGTGCCCAAACATTAGTTTCACCTGGACTGCAAATACTTTATACTTGGGTTTTAGGTTTAAAGGCTCTTATTTTAAAATCATAGACAACTTCCTTTTAATTAATTTCCAAGATGTAAGGTAATTAAATGGTCACACATCTTCTTTTTCTCCTTCATCAATTTTCCATAAAATGAATAAATTTTGCATTGCTATGAAATATGATCAAATGAGCAAATGCAGAAGTAATAATGCAAAAGAGTAAGGAAAATAACTTTAAAAAGAGAAAACAAGTGCTATTATTTTCAAGCATATGATTCCATACTTTCTTCTACCCAATATACCCATGTATGCCATATTGTAATATTTACAAATGCATCAGGATTAATTTGCAAACATAATTGTATTTTGATATACATAGCCTATCAAAGGCTATTTTAACCTCAGATGTGTGTAATCCATTTTATGCACATAATTATTGATATATCTTATTTATTTTCATTTAAAACATTTATTGAAATATATCATTCATACATGATCATACATAAAGTATAAGTGTATAGTAAAAATTGTGAACTTACAAATCAAACATGCATAAAATCATACAGCGTTCCCATATATCACCCCACCACCAATACCTTGCGTTGTTTTGAAACATTTGTAGCAAATTATGAAAGAGTATTGTCAAAGTATTACAACTAACTAAGTCCATTTCTTGCATTTGATGTAACCCACCCTATCATTTTTTTGTTGTTCATAAACCTTTCATTTCATCTAAAGTGCAAAATTAATGGCGTTTGGTATATCACGGAATAGTGCATTCATCACTTTGATCAATATTAGAGCACTGTCATTTTTCCAAAAAAAAAAGAAAAAACAAACCCTTAACATACCTCTATGTTAGTGCTACTAATTACACTTCTTATGATATCCTTTCACAATTTGTATTCATTTCCAAACATTTACAAACAACTTTTTACCAATTCTGCACAGATTAAACCTCAGCTTTCTATTCTTTAACCACATACCATTCTCTGGGAACTTATATTCTAGCTACTAACTCCCTGATTTTGCTTATTATATTCAGTTCATAATTAGCAAAATCATACAATATTTTTCCTTTTGTGTCTTGCTTGCTTTCACTCAACATAATGCCCTCCAGGTTCATCTATGTTGTCTTACACATCATGACTTGATTTCTTCTTACAGCTGAATAAAATTCCATCATTAATATGTATCAATATTTGTTTATTCATTAATCAGTTGATGGACACCTGTTTGGCAATTGTGAATAATGTCGCTATGAACATCATTGTGCAATGTCTGTTCATATCACTGCTCTCAGCTCTTTTGGGTATATACATAGTAATGGTGTTGATGGGTCACATGGCAGATCTATATCTAACTTCCTTAGGAACCACCAAACAGACTTCCACAGTGGCTCTACCATTCTATATTCCCACCAAGAGTGAATAAGCATTCCTCTCTCTCCACAACCTTTCCAACACTTGTAGTTTTCCAACTTTTTAATAGTGACCATTCTAGTAAGTGTAAATGATATCTAATTGTAACTTTGATTTGCATTTCCCTAGTAGCCAGTGATGTTGAACATTTTTTTCATGTGTTTTTTCACCATTTCTTCTTTAGTAAAATGTCTATTTAGGTCTTTTGCCCATTTTAAAATCAGGCCATTTATCTTTTTATTGTTCAGTTGTAGGATCTCTCTATATATACCAAGGATAATAGACACTTGTTGGATGTGTGATTCCCAAATATTTTCTTCCATTGAGTAAGTTGCCTTTTTATCCTCTTCACAAAGTCCTTTGAGGTATAGAAGTGTTTAATTTTGAGGAGGTCCCATTTATTTAATTTTTCTTTAGTTGTTTGTGCTTTGGGTGTAAGGTTTATGAGACCCTCACTTACTACCAGTCCTTTTTTTTTTTTTAATTAGGAAATACAATTTAGCAGTTTATTAAAATAATACTATAACATCAAATATAGTTTCTTCTAGGAATGTAGGGATAATTTAATGTTAATTTTATTAAAATAATTTATATTGGTAATAACTCAAAAGGGAATAACCATATACTAGTCCAAATGCAAAAAAAAAATTTCAATGGAAATTACACTTAATTCTTTTTTTTTTAAAAGATACTTAGATTATATAAATGTTACACAAAATATATAGGGATTCCTATATGCCCCACTCCCCACACCTTCTACACCCTCCCACATAAACTACATCCTTCATTAGTGTGGCACATTCATTCAATTGGTAAATGCATCCTAAGGCACTGCCACTGAGCATAGACCACAGTTCACATTATAGTTTACACTCTTTCCTACACAGTTCTGAATGTGATGGGATGATATAAAATGGTCTATATTTGTCATTACAATGTCATTCAGGACGATTCCCAAGTCCCAAAAAAGCCCCTGTTTTACACCTGTTTTTCCCTCTCCCTGCCCCCACATCCTCCAGTGGTACTGCCTCCACATTAATATTATAATTTCTTCCATTGCTAGAATCACAATATGACCATAGTAGAATAGCAGTAAGTCCACTCTAGGCCACAGTTCATTCTCCAATCCTGAGGATTCTGGGATGGTAATGTCCACTCCACCTCTAACTGAAAGGGGGCTTCGATCCCATACAGCCGATGGATGGGACTCTCTTGCTTGCAGTTGTAGGTTCTCTCATTTCCTTGGTATGGTGGTTGTCAATACTCACGTCCTTGTTAGTTGTCTTGGGTGAGTTCAATGAACTGGAGAGAAGGTGGTGAAACTCCACTGAAGCTCCAGTCCCACCTAGCACATGGAGAGCCCAAAGATTCCAGTCTCTTGGATGTACACCTACAAACTCCAGCACCATATATAGGTTTAAATACTACTATCAGTTCTTGTAGACATATTCCAACATTATCTTCTAGGAATTTTATGATCCTGGCTTTTATGTTTAGTTCCTTGATCCATTTTGAGTTGATTCTTGTATAGGGATTGAGATAAGCATCTTCTTTCATATTTTGGTTATGGATATACAGTTCGCCCTGCACTATTTGTTGAAGACATTGTTCTGTCCCAGAAAAGTGGACTTGGTAAGCTTATCAAAAAAAGGTGATCATAGAGGTGAGTGTCTATTTCTGAACCCTCAGTTTGATTCCATTGTCAATGTGCCTATATGAAGCCAATCCCATGCTGTTTTGACTACTGTAGCTTTATAATACACTTCAAGGTCAGGAAGAATGAGTTCTCCAACTTCACTATTCTTTTATAGGATGTTTTCGGCTACTTGGAACAGTTTCCCTTCCAAATAAATTTGGTAATTGACATTTCTATTTCTGTAAAGTAGGTTGTTGGAATTTTGATCAGTATTGCATTGAATATATAAATCATTTTGGGTAGAGTCGACCTCTTCACGGTATTTAGTCTGCCAATCCACGAACACGGAAAGTTCTTTCAATTGTTTAGGTTTTCTTTGATTTCTTTTAGCAGTGTTTTGTAGTTTTCTAGATACAGATTCTTTACACTCCTGGTTAAATTAATTCTTAGATATTTGAGTCTTTTTGTTGCAATTGTAAATGGATTTTTTTTTTCATGATTTCATCCTCAGCTTGCTCATTACTAGTGTATAGACACCCTCTTGATTTTTGCATGTTGATCTTGTATCCTGCGCCTTTGCTGAAAGCTCTAATAGCTTTGTGGTAGATATTTCAGAATTTTCTAAATATAGGATCATGTATCTGGAAATAGTGATAGTTTTACCTTCTCTTTTCCACATTGGATGCCGTTAATTTTTTTTTATTGTGTAATTGCTCTAGCTAGAATTCTAGGACAATGTTGAATAACAGTGGTGACAGTGGGCAACCCTGTCTTGTTCCTTTCAACCTCTCCCTATTGAATATGATGTTGGCTGCAGGATTTTCATATACGTCTTTTATTATATTAAGAAATGTTCCTTCTATACCTATCTTTTGAAGTGTTTTTATTAAGAAAGGATGCTGGATTTTGTCAAATGCCTTTTCTGCATCAATCAAGATGATCATGTGTTTTTTCCCTCTGATTTGTTAATGTAGTGTATTATGTAAATTGATTTTCTTATGTTGAACCATGCTTGCATACCAGAAACAAAATCCACTTTATCTTGCTGTAAAAGTCTTTTGATACGCTGTTGGATTCTTTTTACAAGTATTTTTGTTGAGAATTTTTGCATCTATGTTCATTAGAAACATTGGTCTGCAATTTTCTTTTTTTGTAGTATCTTTATCTGGCTTTGGTATTAGGGTGATGTTGGCTTCATAAAATGTGTTGCATAATTTTCCCTCCTTTTCAATGTTTTGGAAGAGTTTAAACAGAATTGGTATTAATTCTTCTCAAGCTGTTTGGTAGAATTCACCTGTGTAGCCACCTGGTCCTGGACTTGTCTTTGTTGGAAGATTTTTTCAAATAATAATAAACTTTATTTTTAAAGAGGTTTTAGATTACAGAAGAGTTACATAGAAAGTATGAGGTATTCTCATGTACCCGCCTCCCTCTCCCACGTCATCCCCTATTTTTTTATTTTTATGTAACAGTACAATTTATTATGATGAATCTGTAAAATGCACTCATTTAAAAAATGAACATTTAAGAAAATGACTCACTTGTGGTAAGGAATAACCTACCTACAGTAATAATCTAAAAAATAAAACCATCATTGTGATATTTATCAGTACTTCACACAGCTAACAAATACTGAAAGAGGCAACTACCATTGTTATAACTTCTTTAAAGACAAAAACTGAAGCACAATTCAGAATTAAGAGAAACTTCTGAATGTTCACATTGGCATGCATTTTTTGGCTGAACTTTCAAAGATTCCACATATAACAAAACCACAACTTTGAATCAAAATTAATAGTAAAAAACATTTAAGCCTTGTGACCAACTTACTCCACAGAAGAAAAGAAAACAGAGTGAATAGTAACAGCAGTATATTTTTAGGAGAAAAAGTAATCACTTATTTCCTTTATCATAAAACAAAAGTCAATAAGTCAACATTTTAATAACACTGAACAAGTTATTTACTATTCAAGAATTTGCTTTCCTACTTGTGTTTTTAAAATGTATCCATCCATATATTTGAATTAAATTAAATTTATACATCAGAAACATTTTAAATCCACTTTATTTAGGTCCATATTATTAAGGTAACCTCAGTGCTTAAACTGAAAATTTTTGAAAACTTATACTCCTTCCAATGTTACACCATTTAAAAATATATTTGTATGGCTATAAAACAATTTAACTACAATAAATATTGTTTCTTTTCCATTTTTCAAAAATATAATAAAACTTTTCTCAAGGAGATTCCTTGTACAAACATTTTGGAATAGAGGAATAGATATTTTGGAATAGAGGAATAGATATGGCTCTTAGACACAACAGAAGCCCCAGGGAGAAAAACTACTACTATTTTGTCAAAAGGATTTTAAAAGGTTCACTTCAAATAATACAATTTGAGTACCAATAAGGCTAAAAACTGTAAGGGAGACATCTATCAAATATGTTGGTATAAATGAATTGAAAAAGATAATTTAAGAAATGTTCAATTCAGGAGTTACTGTTTATCTATTTCTTCTTTCACTGCTTATGTAAAGTTTATGAAATCATTTCTTACTACAAGTTCTCCAAGCTTCCCTACATTATTTTCTGAAGCTTTATGATCTTTGATCTATGCTGAGTTAATTTTTGCATAGAGTGTAAGATGGTGATTCTCATTCTTTGGCTATGGATATCCAGTTCTTACTGCACCATTTTTTGAAGAGACTATTTTGTGCCACTTGAATGGGCTTTGTGACCTTATTGAATATCAGTTGGCCATATATGCGTGGGTCTCCATGTGAACTCTAATTCCATTCCATTGGTCAATATGTCTATCCGGGCAGAATCTATGATAAGTTGGATGGAGGTGATGGTGGTGCAGGGATGTGAGTGGGGTCAATGGTGCTGGAGTGTGATGGTGAGCGAGAGTGAAAATGGGGGAGTTCAGCTACACATGGAACTAAGAGGAAGACTGGAGAAAAGACCAGGTGAACACTAGAGAGTTGGAGATCTGAGTTTCAAAATACAATTTTCTTTGGGCAACTATGGCAGGGGAGGGGCACTGGTTCAGTGTGTCGGTGGTGGGGGATGTGAGGGAAAGGGTGCACCTGGGGCATGCCTCTAAGGAATACAAATGTGTTCATCTGGTCATAGGGTGTTATCCAGTTAGAGAAGAACTGCACAATAAACAACGAAATATTAAACTCCTGTCTTGGGGAGCCCTGCTTCATTCTCAAATAGACGGATAAGAATCTCTCGAGTACATAGGCAGTGCCTAATAAAAGAAAACAGAACAATATGCCAAGCCTTCAATGCTAATTGCTGTATTTATGAACCTTATTTGTGTAAAATTGAAACTGAGTTTAATAATATCTATTGCCTAAGAGTTACCTGCTGAAATCTTTTTTTTTTTTTTACTCAAATGTGGCCTCTCTCTAAGTGAAAGTCAGCAAATAAACTCACTACCTTTCTCCCAACATGGGACATGACTTCCAGGTATAAGCTTCCTTGGTACCAAGGGACCAATATCCAGCACCAACCAGCAGTGCACTTGGAAAAAGACCTTGACCAAATGGGGCAAATATTAAATACAAACTACTTTTTACTGCTAAGTGATTTCAAAGTGAGTCAGGAGGTCAGTTCAGAGGTTACACATATGCATGCCTCAGGCATATCTCACTAACTGCCACTGTAAGCAAAGGCTCAAATATGGGTGCTCCTGAGGGCTTTAGAGATAAATAGACATTATAGACGTACACAACCCCTTGAAATGACCACCCTGCCAGGGAGACTTACCTTGGAATATATGACAACCTATTTTCTCAATGTTATAGAACAAGACTCATTTATAATTTCCCTACACATGATTCTTCTACTCCTTTTATTGGAACCTATGAATAGCACTATACCCACTAAATATATGCCCCAGAGACTTAAATCTTCTGGCTGTTCATATGCCAAAAAATAAAATTCTTGTGTATTTCTTTTAAATGTAAGGAAATATCATGTAAGATGATTATATTGTGCATACATTTTCATACTGCTTAAAACTTTAAAGTAGTTTCATCAATTTGGTACTATAACAATTCCTAAAATAAACTAGACATGCTTTTCAAAAATATACATGCATGAAAATTCATCTCTTTTCAATGTGTGAAACCAAAATAAAGGTGATCATCTTTCTTCAAATATAATTCCCCTTATATAACGATGTCATTTAATTGGTGTATGTTATCACACCAGTGATACAAACATTTACACATTTGTAAACATTATTTTTTACACTTTTTGTTTATTGTTACTGATATAGTGCCATCATTAACAAAATATCCTTCAACTTAACTTGTTTTACTTGGCAACAGATATATGGCATTCCTATAATTCTATAAATAGAAATCCATCTGAAATATATACAGTAACCCACACATAAAAACGGGATCTTTTGACAATGTCTTATTTTGATTTTATATCTTTTCTCTTTCCACCCTTTTTTATCTTTGATTGAGTCACTCATTTCTTTCAGTAGATACTCTGTCTTAAAAATAATCTTCCCCATCCCATCCACCGTATCCATAGAATATAAACCTTCTCTCACTTGGAGGTGGAGTGGACATCACCATCCCAAAACCCCCAGGATTGGGGGAAGAGCTATGGACTAGAATGGACTTGGTG
>JAQZBX010042943.1:0-21834 GCA_029593785.1 Cabassous unicinctus | reverse complement strand
CTGTGGGAGTTGGGGTGTATCCCTGGGCAGCTAGGTAAATCAGCCTTCCTCAGCAGATTCACCACTTCTCTCTGCCTAGTGTCACTTCAAGTCAGCTATTATGTTCCCCAAGGCTGCCAGGGGTTCCAGGCAGACAAATCCATAGAAAGGAAACCCCTTTTGACCCTCCACCAGAACCCTCCCACTCTTGGAGAATGCTCCCTCTCACTGGGTTGCCTGCAGGTGTTCTGGCTCATCCCAGCCTTTTTCCCTGAGGGTGGGGTTAAGCCATCTGTGTTGACTACCACAGCCAGGGGAAAAAGTCATTAATCTTTTCTGAGCAATCCACCTCACCATCCAGCTCCCTCCAGATGAATGTCCCATGGTTCTCACTCCATGCACCCCCAGCAAAGACCACTCAGGCAAGACCCTTTCCCCAATCAGCCATCCTCCAAGTGTGAGTTAGTGAGTACCCTCCTAAACCAATGCCATCTTTTCCTCCCCTCTCAAGTGATTTTTGACTAACCTTTCAAACCCACCCAGCTCAGGAAAAACAGTCCATTCAACAAATGGTGCTGAGAAAATTTGATATCCATAGCAAAAGAAGGAAAGAGGACCACTACTCAAAAATTATCTCAAAATGAATAAAAAACCTAAATATAAAAACAAGATCCATAAAGCATCTAGAAGAAAATATAGGAAAATAACTTCAAACCTGGTGGTAGGTGGTGGATTCTTAAAGGTGATGGGAAGACGACCGAGATGGACCACTGATATTTGATGTATATGGAAGTTTTAATTAGTTTTACTGTGGAGGTGTGCAGAGTTGATGATAACACATTATAGTGGGTGGCAGCTGGTTTATAAATGGGGATGTGGCTGGGGAAGGTAGTCTGGGGATGTAGATGCTGGTTGATGGAAGGCTGGAGAATAGCCTTGGGATTGAATTGCACAGTAAACCCACAGGTGGATGAAAATGGTGGTCGATGGTACACATGCAAGGATGTCCTTTGTGAGATGAGGCAGGTGTTGTTGGGTGGTGGGAATGTGGAGAAGTAGGGGGAAGCACAGCTTGAGTGACCTATGGAGTGTGGTTAACAGTAATAATGTAATATTCTTACATCTGTGCCAGGGGTGTGTGTGTTGATGATGGGGGAGTGTGGAGGGTGTGTGTCAAGTGTATGCTGTGGAACTGGTAATAATCAGATGATATTATCTCATAATCTGTAACAAATATTCCACCATGGTTTGGTGTGTTGATAGAGGGGTTTTTTTTGGGAATTCTGCACATGTGCATGATTGTTTTGTAAGTTTACATAATATATTTAAAAAATAATAATAGGGTGGGTTGGGGGAAAATAAACCAAATGTAAGATAAGGATTATAATTAGTAGTAAGATTTTAACAACATTCATAATTTGAACAAATGTCTCATGAAAATGCAAGGTGTTGGTGGAGGGATGATGTATGGGACCCCTGTATGATGCTATGAATGTTTGCTTTGTAAGTTCAGAACTTTTAGTATACATTTATTGTTTATGTATGTTCATGTATAAATGATATAAATAATAATAGGGTGGGTTGGGGGATAATACGTTCATTAGTAGTAATATTTTGAGGATGCTCTTTAATCATTAATTTAAAATGTTTCACAATAATGCAAGGTATTGGTAGTAGGGTGAGGTATGAGAGTTCTGTATGATATTATATATGTTTGTAAGTTCACAACTATTACTATATACTTATTGTTTATGTATGTTCATGTATGAGTGATATATTTCAATAAAATTTTAAAATTCCTGAGTTTTCTCTCTTAAATGAAAGGGGTATTATTAAGTATACATTAAGTACATATTATATAATTAATATATACATTAAGTATATATTAAGTATAATATATAGTATTAAGTAAAGCTGAAGAATTCATAATTTTAAAGTTAGTTCATTTTTTTTCTGTCTGTAAATTGCATGAATACTTGATTGTTTATCCAAACTGAGCTTTTAAATCTTCAGAGAGATTCAACTAAATTTATAGTACAAAAACTTGATGTTCTGTTCCCTGATTATGTGGCATGGCCCTCACACCATGCTTTCTAAGCTGAAAGTCACAGGACTGGAATATGGGTGCTATCAGGTGCAAGAATTATCCTAAAACAACAAAAGAGTTGTAACTTTTATGGAGCATCTGTATCTGTGACCTCTAAGTGGTAAAAGGTTTTTGTATTTCAATGATGGTACCTTGTCCATAAACGTCTTGCAGTTTTTGAATTAAAGGAAAAAGTCTACGGCAGGAGAGGATCTGGAGGTAGACAAGGAAACACTCATTCTCTGCTGGTGGGATTGGAAACTGCCCCATACCACCGCAGCTCTGAAAGACAGCATGACAAGATCTCTGAAGCTATGTATGGAGGAAACAATGATGTTCCCAAGGGCGTGATGTATAACTGCCAACTGACTCAAAGAAAGGATGGTTCCTTGAGAGGGAGAGGGAAATATGTCATGCCTGGTATGATGTGGCTGCTACCCAGGAGGACCTCCTTGGCACCCCTTCCCCTCCCCAAACCACCCCAAACATAACCCCCAATATGGGTGTCTGAGCTTCTGCACATCTGCACAAAAGAGCAGGCCCAATTCCTGACTACAGGGAACACAAGGCATAGCCCCAAGTCCAACTGTGACTCACCAATCCCAGGGAAACCCCAGAACATAAAACTTGCAGGCCTATATCAAAGCAGCCATAATGGGGCCCCTGAGGAAAAAGGAGAACATACTAGGAGTGGGATGGGTCACCCCTCCTCCCATGGGGTGGGGGGTGGTCTTGGACAATGTCTTGGGGGAACCCTGGGAGCTGGTGGGTTACAGACAGCCTCCCTTGGTCCTCTCTCTTTGGCAATCTCAGACTGGTTTCAGGGTCCTGGATGGTGGTGGTCACTCAGAAAACAGATGGAGTCTTGGTTGTGGAGTGGTGGGCTGGTGATGCTTCTGCTTTCCTTTGATTTTCACTTCTGGAAACAAAGCTTACCCTTACTCTGCAATCTGGTCACCATGATGGGCAGGCTGCAAAATTGAAACCAATCAGATTCCAGGGGCAAGCTCCCAAACACCCCGGGGCTTGTGGATGATGGAATGAGTCTGGGGTGGGGGCATAGTCATCCTCTTTAGAATTCCTATCTTGGCCTTGAACTGACAGAAATTTTCAAGGGAATGTAAGAGCCACCAGCACCAGTAGTCAGCTGTCAATCTCAGGAAGTTGCTAGTTTCTCCTCAAATCTGACACAACACCCCTTCCACCTCTGGGAACAGCCACTTTGCCTTCCAGGAGCACAAATGGAGCTCTGGTTGCACTCTGGGAATCAGAAAAACACAAAGTGTATCAAGCCTAGAACACTCGCAAAAATTCCCTTTATCATTCACTCTGCAAACCACGGCATAACTTACCTGCATGCTACAGTCACACAATTCAGGATCAAAATGAAAGACCAGGGTTAGATCTCAGTTCATGAGGTAGGTCCAATAAATTTCATTCCTGGAAACCTGATCAAGACACAAGAGTCAGATTGATCATGAGGGGCCTAGAATAGGGTACCAGACATTTCACTGCAAAAATGGCCAGGTCCCCTTTAAGTCAGAAATTCACCTAAACCCATGCATTTCTAGCCAAAAGCATAAGGTTCAAGTGGCAGATCAAAGATTGAGACCAAAATCAGTTCCTCACAAGAAATATTTATTTGGTGCATCTGGGATACTTGCTCTCTTGAAAATGTGTGAGTCAGTGGAAAACAATCATTCTCTGCTTACTTTTCAAAAGTTTTAATCTGGCTAAAAAACAAGATGTGATAATTTCCTTGAAAAGCACAGCCTTCTTCATACATCTGTAAAATATCTAGAATCCACTGAGACAAATTCTTGTATGGAAGCAACTCAGATGAACACAAGTCCTTACTCCCAGATACCATCTGAGATTGCTGACAGGGATCATGGACTGTTTCAGATCCAAGTACTTTTTATATCTGGTGGCTCCTACTAGAACTGTAACTCTTAGCTGAATTCTGTATTTGCCATGACTGTGAAATGGTGAGGAAGCCACATTCTTTTGCCTTTTCTCCTGAAGATAATAAAATATGCATTATTTTCTTCACTTTACATTTTACTTAAGACTATTCAAAAGAAATAGAAAGCCATATCACACAGCTCTTATTAACTGCTCATGCATTTTGTTTAACTCACCTTGCAGCTTCCCCACCAGGCAATGTTTCCAAGCAGAATATCTTCAAACAGGAGTAGAGCTGGCAAGATGGCCCAGCTCAGCAACTGTTGGGCATTCTGTGAGAAGACAACAAACTCAAGTATTTTATGTAAAAGCCAAGTTCATTTTAAATCTCTTTTCATGTCTCATGTTGCCACTTCATTTTGTGGCATTTTCTGTTCATAAATGTACAGAAGTCTTTCTTTTTAAATTATCATCAAACGATGTGTCTTTCTGTGCATTGACTTTGTGGTAGGTCATATTACATGTCATGATCCCACTCCTCTTTTTTAAGTGACCAGAAATCACAAGGCTGAAATTTTCTGATAACATGGGTGAGAGGTATCCTAAAGCAACAAAATAGATAGATGTACCTTTTTTGGCAGCATCTCTATGTGCAATCTGGTAAAAGTCTGATGTGTGTGTGTGCGTGTTTTAGTTGTTGGTTGAATTGTTTTTAATGTGCATTGTCAATAGAGGTACAAAAAGTAAAAATTTAAAAAATTCATTTAAAACATCCACAAGTGTTGGAGAGGATGTGGAGAAAGGCAGAGGGTTGCTTATTCAGTGCCAGTGAGATTGTAAAATGGTGATTGCTGCTGCTGCCCATGGAAGACTGTGGGGTCTACAAGAAGCTAAGTATCAAGTTGCAGCTGGGTCACTGCAGTATGATTTACATGCACCACCTTAAGTAAAGAGGGAGGGATCTGTAGAAGGATATTTTATCCAGTTTCAATCTGGTGGTCCTGGTCATACCCCTGGCTAGCTGCTGGCACTTCTTTCCATTTTGTGGCCCAACCCCCAAAGCCCTGCCCCTCCCAACCCCAGGAATTGCCACAGTGACCTCTGATATATGTACTGTTGTCCATGCAGATCCTGTCCTGTTTCAGACACAAGGAAGTCTCTATCCTCTGGTTTCCAATACATCGGTATCTCTCTTTTTTAATAAATATTTGCATTTTACCATGTGCATGTTAGGAAGGCAGTTGGTTTTGCATTTGCTTTTAAATGAAGGAAAGATAAATTACATTCCTCATTTCACATTCTTTTCAGAGATATTCAAAGGGAAATTGATATCCTACCACACAGCCATCATGACTACCATATTGCAAATTTTCTTTACTGCATCTTGCTACTTCTTCAGCATTCTGAGTTGCTAGGCAAATACATACAGACATTAAAAAGAGCTTACTAAATTGCCCATTTCACACCTTTTGTGCATTCTGCCAGAATACAAGAAACCTCCTTATGCTTAAATAGATATCTTCATTTGTAAACTGTTTTCATTAGTCATGATGCCACATCATTGGGTGGCTCCTTAATGCAGAAATGTACAAAAAGATAAAGAATAAAATTATTTACAAAAAATTTCAGTCTTGGAGTGTGGGTGGCCAACAACCTTTTGCAGGCAAACGGTGCCCTCTACATTCTGCAGCCAAGGAAAATGTTTGGTTGGAAAAGGTGCCTCACCAACAGCAAATGTGGGCCGGTCTGCATGGGGTACTGTATTTACTTGGGCCATAAGTGTGAGCTGGCCCCAGGTTCAAAAACAGGCTGTGAGAGCCAGGGAGAAAATAAAACTTGCCTAGCAAAAGCTGGGATTCCCAAGATACTCACTCTGAAATGTGCTGAAGCTCTTCAGAAATTCTTCCTAGAACATATATAGCTTGAACAAGGACCTACAAGCGCAAGGAGAATAGGACAAGGTCATGGACCATTTGAACAATGCCTCTGCCCTGTGTAAAGAGCCAGGGCTATAATCTCAAGTTTTATAATGAACTCTTCCATCCCAGGTTTTCTGAAGGCTTTTGACCAAGCCGCAAACAATCCATCAGAGAATTGTAAGTGCTCAGAGACTGAAGATGCTATGGAATGAAAAATAAACATGAGATCATGAAAGCTGAATTGAAAATTTTAAAAATACTAAGAAGATGAAGATTTCTTGGAGAATAAGTGAAATGGTGCTTGATACAAATTCATGAGCCACACTGAAGCCTACCCAAGCTAATTTTTTTTTAAAAATTGCTGTAAATCCACTTGTCTCTGTTATTTACTTTTGCTCATGAAATGTGTATTTTGATGATGACTTTGCATTTTATTAATACTCAATTTTCCAGTTACTAAAAATTGAAATATTGTGGGTTTGTTGTTTTCCTAAAATGTGCATTTAATAACATACATGTAATAATACTTTTTTTGAAATGCTGAGTCTTCTCTCTTAAATGAAAGGGGGAATATCAAGTATATCTTTGATAAAACTGAATAATTCATATTTTTTAAAGTTAGTCCACTTTGCAATCTCCCTGGAGCCCTAACAATTCCCAATTTTAAAATTTATTACTAGGCTACAGTAATCAAATCATCATGACTCTGGCCCAAGGTAGACATAAAGATTCAATAGAATTGAAATGGGATTTCAGAAATAAACATTTATAATTTTGGTCTATTGATTTTTGAAAAATGTGCAAAATCCAGTTAATGTGGAAGAATAGTCTTTTCAACTTATGGTGTTCAAAAAACTGGATAGCTATTTGAAAAAGAATGAAGGTAGACCCCTACCTCTCATCATATACAAAGATTATCTCATTATGGATCAAATACCAAAACACAACAGCCAAAACTATAAAATCTGTTGGGAATTGAATTATGTACCCCAAAAATCATGTTGTTGTTTTTACATTTTGACTAATTTATTTTTACTACCTCAGTTTCAGGTTATTTTGCCAGACCATTTCAAAGTTAAGTTGTAGATGACATGCATAGGCATTGTACAATGAAGCAGGCTTCTCCAAGACTGGGGTCAGCAAACTCTATCCATAAAAGAACAGACAGTAAATATTTGTGGTTTTCCATGCCTATAAATCTCTGTCTGTCATGATTCCTCAGCTCTGCTGTTGAAGCTCAAAGTCACCATTGAGATAGAGAGTTGATAGATTGATAGATGTTCTTAACATTTATCTATTTCTGTGGGCATAGCAAAGTAATTGGAAATAGTGTGGTTAGGGCAGGATTCAGTAAAAAGTTGGCATTTGGTCAAAGCCTTGAAGGTGGAAGGTTTAGTCTTACATTTTCATGGGAGGAAATTGTTCCAAAAATGGAAAACCAGTAAAATGGCCCAGTGCAGGTGGCAGGTCATGCAGTTTCAGAAACTTGGAAGAAGTTCATCTAACAAGAGTGACATTCTCTTTCTAAGTGTGGGGATAATAATCAACCAAGTACATATATATATGGATGGTGATAATTGCTATGGAGGAAAAAGTAATGGCAGAGTGTCCATGGAGACAGTAGGCTTTGCTTTCTTGAAAAATGCTTATTAGAAAATTCTTCAAGGAAAAAGTTACATTATAGCAACCCTAAAGAAGTGAAGGACAGAGTTATAAAAACATCTGCAGGAAGTAAAATTCAGACAAATTGAATCATAGAAACAACATTTTATATATAATATTAGTTTATGCCATTTTAATTTAATGATTTGCATCATTGTCCTTTAATAAAAATTGTGTAAGGAATATATTAGACTTTGTATTATGACTTGGTCTGATAAGCCTTGAGTTTTGAGAGGAGTTTATTCTGCCTAACAAATATAAATTGCAAATGCTCTCTAACATATGAAATTTTATTACATTAATATTTCTAATTTCCTTTTCAAAATAATTTTCATATCTTGTATCCTTTTTAATTTTTGTCTTTAGCTACTTTCAGATAGTTGCTGTATTGTCCTTCCATACCTTTCTATATTTTGAAGGACTAGTATCCTACAAAAATCCTAACTTAGTCTATAATAATTAATCCAAAAATTCCAAATTTTCCACAAAATTCTTGACTTTATATTTAAAAGAACTTTTAATCTTGTGCATGGTTATAAGAGTAACTTTGAATCTACCTGATATCAAAACATCATTTTCATTCCATTAAATTCATTTTAATGGAATATCTTGGTTTCTCAAGAATTCCTGAAGTAATTATTGACATAAAATTATTTAGGAAAAATTATCATGTTTTTTTCCTAAGTTGATGTCAAAACTAACTTAAAGGTAGCTAAAAAGAACGTGACCTCAAGGAATACACATGACTAACAAGAACATTATCATGGCAACCAAGACTTAAGAGACTGAACAAAAATAACTATCATTGTTTGAAGCCTGTTACATCAAATGTATTTTAAATTGAGTGTTTTTTTATCAGTATATTCAAAAGGAAATGTTATTTGGCAAAGTGCAGACACTAAGAGTTGATCATATGGCACAGGAGAGAACCAGAGAATTGGGAGAATTGGGCAGGGGGAATGATTAAAAAAGGCAAAGAAAGTCATGTGCTAAATAAACTCTTCTCTCAAAACCCAGTGTCACTTAACTGACAGTGAGCATCAGGTGAGGATTAACGGTTGCACCACAACAATATTCTTTCCTCTATTGTAACAAATGACCACAGCAATTCATGGTTATGATAATGGGAGTTATATGGGAACACTTTAGTTTCTGCAAGAGTAAATAGCTGGGCGGTACCCTCATTATAGTCAAAGAATAATGTGGTATTAAATTTCATAAGTTATCTCTTACACAATGTTATCAGATAAATTATTATATTGCTAAGTGAAGTTGGCAGGAGTCAGAACCTTGTAAAATATGTAAGAAAAGAAAATGCAAAAACAAATGCAAATATGTGTACCCATATATACATACATACACAGAACTAATCACATGAGCTAACTTCAGTCACTCCACTCTGAAAACTAATGACTCATTATTTTTATAGGAGGTTTATTTATGATATACGGTATATGACATATGTGAACTTCCTAACTAGTTGACTCTAAGTATTTAAATCATACATACAAAGTATAACCCTGTATATAGTTAATTGCCTACTCTAACTATTCAAAAATATGTCATTTCAGGATGATGTTTATAAATTAATATTCCTTATTGAATTTATATATAGGGATTGTTTGGAAAACAATTATAGAAATAGAATTTTCAATTAAGCTGTCATGTTTTGAAAAGAAATGAGTACACAGCAGAAGAAAGTTTAAACGTGAATTAGATAACATCCTTGACCTTGATGAATTACCACTGTGCTCTCCCAAATAAACACAAACAAAATAAAATTATCATTACATTGCATGTGTAAATAAATTCATGCATCTATAAATACATTGTTGTCTATTTTCTATAATGTAATAAATATTTAGTTTTGTATTTTTTACCTGATACATTTGCTAGAGGCTGTGAAGAACACAAATATGAATAAGCAAACTCCCTTCTCAAGGAGTTCACAGTCCTCTTGGAAGGACATAAATATTACACAAACACAAACACACATACAAGCACACACATGAACTAAATTTATTTTAAAAGAGCTTTATCAAATTTATCTTTTATTACTTTATATATTTCAAATGTGATGGCTTAACTCATTCCTTTTATTTATACTCAGTGATTTATGCAGTTGAGACAGTAATGACAGTACTAATGGTCATGTTGAAACAGTGTCTGGGAGAGTTCATTCATTTGGTTTATATTAAAGAATAATTATTCAGCCCTGCAGTACTCTCTTCAAGGGAAAAAATATCCTCTTAATATGATTGATTCATAATTAACAAAGGTTTTCAGCTTGATTTAGGGACATGAAAATCTCTATATAATCCTCCAATTTGCATTGGGTTCTATTGTTTAGTAAGTGCTTCATTATCTGTAGATATGTGTGTTTATTAAGTCTTTGTATTTATAGATTCACCCTGTAACTCACTGGATAATAATCACTGTTATTTTTAATGGTGACCATACTCTAAGTCTTAAACACATCACTTATCTTTGTAACCCCAAACAAAATACTGTCTAATCACAGATAAATCATCAAAATTTTAATTATCATTGAAAAATGATTCTACATCATTAAAATTACTCACTGACTCCATTAGTACTTGCACCTCAGTGAAAAAACTCAATTTTACACTTGAGCTTATAATTACTTTTATTACTTCTGCACCCTTTCCTCCTTTATTCTCAGGCTATCTATGGCCATTTTTTGTGTCACTTAAATTTAGGAATCCTCACATCTTAATCTCATTGTTCTACACTTAATTTGCTAGTAGCTGAGAAAACAGAATATCTAGTTAAATCAAGCCTCAATTAAATATTTTCACCGATTACTGTTTGATGCATGTTCACATATTTTTGGCATGTCATAAATGTCAGGCATGACTCAGAAACCTCATTTCTTATTTCCATATGCCTAAATAACCAAATATACTGAGTCAGTGTTCAATAGAAACAAATGAAATGTCATTCTTCTCCCAAGTTTTGAAGACTAAGTGATTAATTAGTTTTTGATACTCCATTTGAAGTTTATGTTATATTTTCTCTATTGCTGGAGTAATTGAATGCTAAGCCATCCAGGTTCATTTTATTTGTTACTAATGCACAGATTACTTATGCAAATACGTTTTTATGTATGACTCTCAGGGGAACTATTTTCACATATTTGTTCCTCAAACTATTGATCAGTTGATTTAGCACTGGAACTACAATGGTATAGAATAAAGAAGCCACTTGTTCCTGTGTCAGGGAAGGTGTTCAGTCCATGTGTTTATGGTTAATTGGGTCAACTCATGTCATTTCCAAAATCATCAGGTCATTTTTCCACTGCATTCTATTATCTCTTTTCATATTGAATCATGCTAAAACACAAAGTGAACAGCATAAAGAAATATCCTTCTCACACAAGCACATGAGATAGTACATCATTGGATAGAACAATGCAATAGAACAGCAGAAATCTAAATCTCTCAGCAGTTGTATACAATGATTTGCTATGATATACTCACCTGTAGAATGAAAATAATTATATTTATTTAAGAAGAATGGAAATAATGTTGAAGGATAAACTATGTTATTAAGATTTTATTTTTAAAACAATTTTAATTGTAGAATGTCTGAACTAGGTTGACTTTCACAGACATTGTCTAAAGTTTTTAAAATTTTATGTGCTAATCTCAAAATACACCACAGTTGCCTTAGGTTTTCTTGGATTTTGATGAACAGAATGAATCAATATGATATTGGAAAGGTCCACTATATTTGCATTAAAATTTGCATGAAATTTCATGGTTCATTCACATTTCTTGCTTAAATAATTAGCATTATGTTCTCAATTTATAGATAAATTGTTGCATATTTTATTGCATTTGGAAGTCTAATTTCTTGACAATTCATAAATTTTTCTATTCTCTCAAATACTCTGGTAGGAATGATAGGAATTATTGTGAAGAAAAATGCAAGGAAATATTTTTCTTCCACTGTATTACACTGTTTATGTATTGTTGATGGTGGATTTAGTGAAATAACAACTTATAAACTTTAATCTAGGTAATAACGTAGCCATAGAAGAGAGTAATTAAATAATACTCTGAAAATGAACACAAATCTTTACACTTATATGAAAAACAATGCTTAAGAGTAAAATGTGGGGAGCTGATGTATCTTAAGTGGTGGAGTATCTGCTTCCCATGTACAAGGCCTGGGTTCATTTCCAAGAACCTCCCAAAAAATGTAGGAAAAGGGAAAAAATGAAAATGAGAAAAAAATAAATATCTTTCCTGCATAATCCTTTAGTTAAACAAATTAAAAGTCAAATTTCCTGTGACAAAATCTAGTGTTTCATTTATTATCCCTTGGATAGCACTACTTGGAGGCTAGATTTCCCTTGTTATTTAATAGACATATTATTATGCTTTATGTGTTCAATCCATTAAGATTTTGAGTCAATTTTCTGCAAATATTATGAAAAATATTTAAATTTGCAATGTTATTTAAGCTTCCAATTTTAATATATTGGCATAGATCATATCAGTAAAAGGGAAAGAGATTTGGATTAGAAATAATGAAGGAAAGAAAAGGAATCCCCAGAAGATCAAGGGGCAAGATGGCATCAGTATAAGAGGGCACCCACTAACTCACTCCCTAAGGATGGCTGGGTGGGGGAAGGATCTTGCATGAGGCATCTGTGCTGGGGGCACACAGAACAAGAACCTTGGGGACATCAATCTGGAGTGAGCTGGATGCCAAGGTGGATTGTGTAGGAAATATTTGTGAGTATTTCCCCTGCTTCTGGTAGTCAACACACATGGCTGAACCCTATCCTCAGGGAAAAAAGGCTGGTTTCAGCCACAATACCCATGGGAAAACCAGTGAGAGGGAGCATTCTGTGAAAGTGGGAGCATTCTCTGGTGGAGGGTTGAGAGGGGTTTCCTTTCTGTGGATTTGGCCACCTAGAAGCCCTTACAGCTTTGGGAAACAAAATAGCTGGCTCAAAGTAGCACCAGGCTGAAAGGAGTGGTGAATCTGATGAGGAAGATTGATTTACCTAGCTTCCCAGGGATATGCCCTGACTCCCACTGGCAACTCGATGAGAGGGAGCATTCTCTGAGAGTGCGAGGGCTCTGAAAAAAGGTGGAGATGGGTTTCCTTTCTGTGAGTTTTGTTGTATGGACCCTCTCATAGCTTTGGGGACAAATAGGCCAGTTTGAAGTGGAAAATCTGCTGAGGAAGCCTGATTTAGCTAACAGATTGATGATACTGAGGCTTGGCTCCAGAGGGGGTTGAGCCAGCCAATTTCATCGTTCTGCACTGACAAACATCAGAGCTTCAACTCCACTGGGGAGGCAAGGACATGTGAAGTGCTGGATTAGTTTCCATGAGCCTATTTAGGGACCCCTTGCTGAAGGGAGTGGTCTAGAAGAGGACTTTTTGGTCCCTTATTTTGAACACAAACACAAAAAGCAGATAATCAATTTAAAAAATAAAAAAATATCATTTTTAACTTAGTTCAATTGCTAAAATCTGTCTCAAACCCTGCAGATTGAACCTTGCAGGGCAATTGATTGATGAACACAAGCAGGCTGAAAGCTTCCACAAGGACCCAAGTAGGAACACTGTTCTTCCTTAGCTTTGTTTGACCCCTTGCTTGAGTGGTGGTTGGTTTTGCTTTGTTTAGTTGTTGTCTCTTGCTTTTCTTTCTTCTTTCCTCCTCTCCTTTTTCTTCTTTTTTTACCCTATTTTTTAAAATTAGGTGCTGCTAACTTGTCTCTTCTTTGCTGTGCTTCTTTTCCATGATTTCCCATTCTCTGTCTATATTGATTTTGTCTCCCAATGCTATCTCTTTTCCTTCCTTCATCTTTCTGCCTTCTGGTTCTGCTGTGGTTCTTATGTACCACATTTTTTCATTAGCCCACAACTTAAGGGTGTCAATTTCTATTCTATCTATTCTGTTTTTTCTTTTTTTATTATTATTAACTTTTTCATTTTCTCTCTTTCCTCATCATTCTGGCCTTCTAAATCATTATATATAATTCCTCTACTTGGATTCCCAGTCCAATGTAGGTACTACACTTTTTTCTCTTCTTACTCTATATTGCCTATATGAGTTAAATATTCATTTAACTAAGTGTTATATGACCTCTCTTCTAACTTTTATCAATATTAATATTATCCTTCTTCCTTCCTCACATCTTTCAATTCCTCTATCCCTAATCTTTTGCCTTCAAGGAACATAGAAAGAAGCAAGGAAATAAAATAAGAAGAACAAAGTATCAAAGAGTACACTTAAAACACACACAGAACCACCAGCTAAATAAAACTCTAGTGCAGAGAGAGAGGCTAATCAACTGAATAAACCCATCAAGATAAAATGATGACTAAAGGGCAACAAAAGATTTCAAACCACACTGAGAAACAGGAAGACATGGACCAGTCCAATGAAAAAACTAAAAACCAGGAAGAGATGCAGAACACCAAACAACTAATCAAAGTTTCCAAACAAGTATCATGGACCAACTTAATGAAGTGAAGGAAGAGATTAAGGATATTAAGAAGAAACTGGGAGTACACACTGAAGAAATTGTAAGCATACATAAAAAGATAATGGATATGATGGTGATGAATGGCAGAATCCAAGAAGTTAAAAAGATGCTGAATTCACCAAACAGCAGATTTGAACAGGCAGAAGAAAGAATTAGTGATGTGGAAGAAAATACTTCTGAAATCAGGTAGTAGAAAAGATAGATAAAAACATAGAGAAAATCCAGCAGAGTCTCAGTGATTAACTGACAACACAAAATGCACAAACATGCACATTATAGGTATCCCAGAAGGAGAAGAGAAGTGAAAGGGAAAAGAAGGAGTTTTGAAGGAAATATTGGCTGAAAATTTTGCAACCCTATGGGGACAGATGGATGTACATGACCAGGAAGCACAGCACAGCACAAACAGTATAAACCCCACAGGCCAACTCTAAGACATATACTTGTCAAAAAGCCCAATGCTCAAGAAAAAGAGAAAATACTCAAGGCAGCAAGAGGAAAGTGAACCATCACATACAAGGGAAGCACAATGAGATTAAGTGCTGATTTCTCATCTGAAACCATGGAGGCAAGAAGACAGTGGTATGACATAGTCAAAATACTAAAAGAAAACCTTCCAGCCACAAATTCTCTATCCAGGAAAACAGGCATTCAAAAATGATGGAGAGTTCAAAATATTCACAGAAAAACAGAAATTAAGAGAGTATGCCTGTAAGAAACCTGCACTTCAATAAATACTAAAGGAAGTCCTACAATTTGAAAGGAAAAAACAGGGGAGAGAGAGTTGGAGTAGAGTGTAAGAACAAAAAAGACAAAAAGAGAAATGAAAACAACATATGATATATATTACCCCAAAGAAAATATGGCTGAATTAAAAAATTTGTTGTGAGTAATAACACTGAATGTTAATGGATTAAATTCACCACTCCAGAGACACAGATTTGTAAAATGAATAAGGAAATGTGATCCATCTATATGCTGTCTACAAGAAACCCAGCTTCAACCCAGGGATTCAAGGAGGCTGAGAGTGAATGGCTGGAAAACAATTTTACAAGCAAACAATAGCAAAAAAAGGGCAGGAGCAGCTATCCTAATGTCAGACAAAATAGATTTTAAATGCAAAACTATTGTAAGAGACAAAGATGGACACTATATATTAGTAAAATGGGTAATCTCTCAAGAAGACAGAAGAATCATAAACATTTATGCACCTATTCAGGGTGCCTCAAAATACATGAAGCAAACTCTGGAAAACCTAATTGGAGAAATAGATGCCTCTACAATTATAATGGGGAATTTTAGTACACCATTATCACAATAGGACAAAACTTCTAACAAAGAATCAATAAAGAAACAATGACTCTTAATAATACATAAGAGGACCTGGACCTAATAGACATATACAGAACACTACACCCAAATACAGCAGTACATACATTATTCTTGAGTTCACATATATCATACTCCAACATAGATCTCATGCTAAGCCACAGAACAGCTTTCAATGAATTCAGAAAGATTGAGATTATACAAAGTAATTTCTCTGACCACAAAGGTATGAAATTGGAAATCACTAAGGGCCAGAGAAACTGATAAGGCACAACAATATGGAAGTTAAACAACACACTCTTAGACAAACAGTCGGTCAAGGAGGAAATCTCAAATGTGATCAGTAACTGCGTTGAAACTAATGAAAATGACAACACAGCATATCAAAACTTATGGGATGCAGCCAAAGCTGTCCTAAGACAGAAATACATATATTATAAAAGAAAAAGAGCTAAATTTGAAGACATAACTGCACACTTGGAGGAATTGGAAAAATAACAACAAACTAAACCTAAAGGAAGTAGAAAGAAGGAAATAAAAAAGTTTAGAGCAGAACTAAATGAAATAGAGAATAAGAAAGCACTACAAAAAATAAACAAAACCAAAAGTTGGTTCTTCAAGAAGGTCAATAAAATTGACAAACACAACCAGACTAACAAAGAAAAAGAGAGAACAGATGCAAATACACAAAATAAGGAATGAGAAAGGGGATATCACTACTGACCCACAGAAATAAAGGGTATCATAAGAGGATTCTTTGAAAAATTATATACCAACAAGAATGATAATTTAGAGGAAATGAACAAATTTCTAGAAACTCACAAACAGCCTACATTGATGAAAGAAGAAATTGATGAACTCAAGAGTCCATTTACAAGTAAAGAGATAAATTCAATCATTAAAAACCTCCCAACTAAAAAGAGCCCAGGACCAGATGGCTTCTCAGCTGAATTCTACCAAACATTCTGTAAAGAGCTAACAGCAATCCTTCTTAAGCTCTTAAAAAAAAATAGTAGTAGAAGGAATATTGCCTAACTCATTCTATGATGCCAACATTACCCTAATACCAAAGCCAAACAAAGATACCACAAGAAAGGAAAACTACAGACAAATTTCTCCAAGGAACCTAAATGCTAAAATCCTCAACAAAATACCTGTTAAGCACATTCAGCAACATATCAAAAGAATTATACACCATGACCAAGTGGGTTTCTTCTCAGGTATGCAAGGATTGTTCAGTATAAGAAAATAAATCAATGTAACACACCACATAAACAGATTGAAAGAAAAAAAATCACACAATCATCTCTAGAGATGCAGAAAAATCATTTGACAAAATACAACACTCTATCTGGATAAAAACACTGCAAAAGATAGGAATAGAAAGAGACTTTCTGAATATGATAAAGGGTATATATGAAAAACCCAAGCTAACATCATCTTCATTGGTGAAATCCTAAAAGCCTTTCCTCTGAGATTGGGAAAAAGACAAGGATGCCCACAGTCACCACTCATATTTAGCATTGTTTTAGAAGTACTTGCTTAAGCACTGAGGCAATAAAAAAATAAAAAGTCACCCAAATCAGAAAAGAAGAAGCAAAATTTTAATTATTTGCAAATTACATGATCCTATACATATAAAGACCTGAGAAATCTACAACAAAGCTTCTAGAATTTATAAAGGAGCTCAGTAATGTTACAGGCTATAAGATCAATGCTCAAAAATCAGTAGCATTTATTTTCACCAAAAACAAGCAATCTGAGGAGGAAATAAAGAAAAAACACCATTTACAATAGTAACTAAAAGAATCAAGTACCTAGGAATAAATTTAACTAAAGAGTCAAAGACTTATATACAAAAAAACTACACAACAGTTTTAAAGGAAATGAAAGTAGGCTTAAATAAATGGAAGAATATTCCCTGTTCATGGATAGGAGGAATACACGTAATCAAGATATGTATCTTACCCAAACTACTCTACAAATTTAATGCAAACCCAATAAAAATCAACACTGTATTTTTTAAGGAACTGGAAAAGCTGGCTATGAAATATATTTGGAAAGGTAAGAGGCCCCAAATCACCAAAGACATATTGAAAAAGAAAAATGAAGTTGGAGGTATCACACTACTTGACTTTAAAACATACTACAAAGCTACAGTGCTCAAAAGTGCATGATATTGTCAGAAGGATAGACATACTGACTAATGGAATCGAACTGAGAGTTCTATTAAAGATTCTCACATACACTGTCATCTGATATTCAACAAGGACACCAAGCCCACTCAGTTGGGAGAGAATGGCCAATTTAACAAGTGGGGCTTGGAGAACTGGATATCCATATCCAAAGAATGAGAGAGGAACACCCTCTCACACCTTATACAAAAATCAACTCAAGATGGATCCAAGATCTAAATATAAGAGCCAAAACTATAAAGACCTTGGAAGATAATATAGGGAAGCTTCTACAGGACATTTTAATAGGAAATGGTTTCTTGAATTTCACACCCAAAACACGAGCAGCAAAAGAAAAAATAGATAAATGGGATCTCGTCAAAATAAAAAACTTCTGCACCTCAAAGGATGTTATTAAGAAAATCAGTGTACACAGTGGGAGAAAATATTTGGCAACCATATATCTGATAGGAACCTAATATCCTGCATATATAAAGTAATCCTACACCTCGAAAACAAAAAGATGAACAAGGCATTTAATAAATGGGTAAGTGACCTGAAAAGATACTTATCCCAGGAGGAAATACAAATGGCTAAAAAGCACATGAAAAAATGCCCAACATCGCTAGCTATTAGGGAAATGCAAATCAAAACTACCATGAGATACCATCTTACACCCATCAGAATGGCGGCTATTAAAGTAATAGCAGACTATAAGTGTTGGAGAGCATGTGGAGGAATAGGAACTGTCATCCACTGCTGGTGGGCTTGTGGAATGGTCCAGGCACTTTGGAGGACAGTTTGGTGGTTCTTCAGAAAACTAATAATAGATCTTCCATATGATCCAGCGATTCTACCGCTGGGTATATACCCAGAAGAATTGAAAGCAAAGGCACAAACAGATTATGCACACCAATGTTCATAGTGGCATTGTTCAGTATTACCAAAAGATCAAATCACCCTCAGTGCCCATCAACAGATGAATGGATAACCAAAATGCAGTATATACATACAACGGGATATTATTCACCTGTATGAAGAAATAATGTGCTAACACACGGAATAACATGGATGAATCTTGAAGACCTTATGTTGAGTGAAGCAAGCCAAGCATTGAAGGATGAACAGTACATGAATTCACTGATTTGAATTGAGGAAACTGAGCAGTCTCCGAGAACCATTGCATGAAAGATAGGTTAACAAGAGAGAGAAAGACAAGAGAAGGTTGTGAGCCATCACCCACATAGACAAAATCTATGGTAAAGTGATAGAGTATATTTGCATATTGAAGGATAGGATAGGTCAATTGTGATATTACTGGATTTGGTTGTACAGGGTTGACAGTTGGGTAGATTAGGAAGGGTGGGTTAGAATACCTAGGATACTGGTGGGGAGAGATGTGAGAGGACCAGGTGAACACAGGATTTGTGGGTATCAGGTTGAAAGTGCAGGAGTGGGAATGCTCTTATGGCAATATGACAGAGTAGTGTCACTGGTTTAGGTAGTACATTGGGGGGGCATTCAGGATGGGGCACATCTGGAGTAGGCTTCTGGGGAGTGTATGGGTGTTCATCATGTCATAATATGTTGTGTTGGGGAGTGGAGACCCACACGGTGAATGGGAAGGAGATGGACCCCCATATGTGGGAGAACGGATTCACCCAGAAACAGACAGGTGGGTGTCTCTTATGAGCAAGGGTGGATCCTATTAGGGGAGGACAATCAGCATGACAAGACCTCTTATTGCATGTAACTGTGAATCTTGTCATCCAATGAGTCAAGAAAGGGGGTGTCATGTGCCACAGGGGGATGGGGAGGGAGGATCAGAATAGATCAAACAGGGGGTAATTTAGTGGTCAAGGGGAATGTTTTTCATTACCTTACAGTGATGGACACAGGACATGGTAAATATCATCAAATATTATTAAGCTGTATTATCTTAATTGTAAACTATACTGTAAACCATTGACAATGTTTAGTAGCTATGTTTCACTATCTGTATAACATTTAAAACAATGCAACCATCCACATACATAAAGGTTTTAATGTGGGGTGAGGAATGGGGGAGAAGTTTGAGTATATGAGAGTCTCTAGTATTCTGTGTGTAACTTTGCTGTGACCTAAAACTTCTTTGAAAATTAAATGAAAATTTGGGAGACACTGGGGAGTGAGATGGGGAAGGTGCCATGGTACAGACTGAACACCTGATAATGCAGTGATATAAGGAAAAATGTTCAAAATTAAAAAAAAAATATTTTTCCCAGTTTTTGAATATCCCAAATATTTAACTTTATTTAATTTTTAGTGTTTTTTAAAAATTGCCATGTATTTTATCTCTTATATTTAAACTTATCATTATTTCATTTTCCTATTAATTTTTTTGGCTATTTTACAGGCTTCATTTTAAGAAGGTTTGGATCATGAAGGGTTACAATGGGGGCAGGAGAGGATACTTGATGGGGTGTCTGGGATGGGGGTATCATGGGAGGAAGATCACCTGAATATATATAAAAGATATATAAAATTGATCAAATGACCAAGGGGTGGAGCATGGTCACAGTGGGTGGAGAATCAGTTAATAAATGAGAGAAATCTGAACTCCCAGGCTGGAGAGATCTGCCACATTCTGCAAGGGAGCATCAACAGTCCTCCAAGTGCAGGGGACAGTGTCTGGCAAAGGAGAATGATCCACTAATGTTTTCTTGTTATTGATGACTAGCCTTATGAGTCTTTGCTCTTGGAGTTTAAACTTAGCCTATTGTTATGGGCTGCCTAAGGTTTGGCACCTGAGAACCCCCTTGTTGCTCAAATATGGCCCCTCTCTAAAGCAAACTCAGCATATGAATGCATTGCCATCCCCCCATTGGGGGACATGACTCCCGGGGATGAGCTACCCAGGCAATGAGGGATTAATACCAAATGCCAACTGGCAATATGACTGGAAAAAGACCTTCGATAAAAGGGGGAAAAGGTAAAGACAAATGATTTCATATGGCTGATTGACTTCAAAAAGATTTGGGAGGTCATCCCAGAGGTAATGCTAATGCACACCTCAGTAGAATCTCATATAATACCAGAGTGGATATCACCCCACACAGAGGGGCTCCTGAGGGCTCTGGAGACATGCAGGTCCTATATACGGGGTGATAGCTCCAGAGATTGATGCCTTATTGGTGGCCTATTCTTTAGAATCTGCACTCCTGAGAGTGAGAGAGTTAGACTCAAATAGGTCCTCCCTGCACATGGTCCATCAGTTCCTTCTATTGAAACCTATATGTGGTGCTGGAGTTTGTAGGTGTACTTCTAGAGACTGGAGCCTTTGGCCTGTCCATGTGCCAGCTGTGCCTGGAATCTCAGTGGAGCTGAAACTCCTACTCTACAGCTCAATGGACTCACCCAGGACACCTGGCAAGGAGATGTGATGGACAATGGCCATCCCAAGGAATCGATATAGTATGCAGCTGTAGGCAGGATAATCCCATTCATGATATCCATGGGATATAAACCCC
Source organism: Cabassous unicinctus (assembly GCA_029593785.1). NCBI lineage: Eukaryota > Metazoa > Chordata > Mammalia > Cingulata > Chlamyphoridae > Cabassous > Cabassous unicinctus. The sequence continues at coordinate 738 of JAQZBX010042943.1, read as the reverse complement.
CTCACACTTGGAGGTGCAGTGGACATCACCATCCCAGACTCCTCAGAATTGGGGGAAGTGCTTTGGAATAGAGTGGACTTACTTGTATTCTGTTGTAGACATATTGTGATTCAAGCAATGGAAGAAATTTCAACATTTAGGTGGAGCCAGTGATCACTGGACACTTTGGGGACAGGAAGAGGGAAAAGCAGCTGTAATGCAGGGTATTTTTTGTGACTTGGGTATTATCCTGAGTGACATTACAATGACAGATATAGGCCATTTTACATCAGCATATAACATGCAGAACTCTGTGGGAGAAAATGTGGTCTACAATGTGATCTATAGTCCATGCTTAGTGGCAAAGCCCCAGGATGTGTATATCCATCTCAGGTGATGTGCCACACTAATGAAAGATGTTATGTGGGAAGTTGTGGGAGGTGTGGGAGGAGGGGAACATGGGAATCCCTGTAATTTTTGTGTAACATTTATGTAATCTAAACATTTTTTAAATATAAAAAGAATTAAAAATAAAATTAAAAAAACACAGGTAAAGTTAAAAAAAATAAGTTAATGAAAATATTTGTATATTCTCTCTGTTCATGGTAGCTCATATCTTTTACAAAACAATAACCAACTAAAATATAGACTTAAAGTGGATGACCTTTATGGTATATGATTTATATACCATATGGTATATCTATACCATAAAGGTATAAATCATAGTTCAAAAAAACTATCTTTGAAATTAAAAAAAAA
>JAQZBX010042942.1:0-21835 GCA_029593785.1 Cabassous unicinctus | reverse complement strand
TTCCCCAAAACCTGTACCCTCATCTTACCTGATAAAAAAAAGAATGTTTAGTGATGGGGTAAATGAAATAGTGGGTCTCTGCCAGGGATCAGAAGACCTATGTCTCCATAATGGGGGTGGGCATATGGAGGCGGGGTGCAAACCATCATGGGTCTCTTAGATACAGGTGCATAAATGGTGAAAATCCCAGCCCTCTTTAGAGAAAGCAATAAAGTGGATGACAAACATTACTACAGATGGTATGGCTTTTTTCATGTAGGAAACTGCAAAACTCAAAGGAGATGTGTTTTGTCATAGACTAAAGCAATTATACACATATACTCTGGATATGGGAGCAATTCTCATGCATAATGTGGCAGCTGGAACCACTATTTTAAATGTGGAGAAACACCTCTGGAAAGTGTTTAGATCTCTGATTGGACTCCAATCAGATCTAGGTTCCTGGTTTACAGCACAAGTGACCCCACAATAGGCATACTCCCCCCTGCCAGCAAAGGGTGAGAGGACACTGGAACAGAAAAGAAAAAAAAAAAAACAACTATGTAAATGTCATTAGGAAGAACTTATTGGGTGGGACCCCATTTAAAGGTATTTTGCACTGAAGACTTCACTGTAAAGAAAAAAAAGGTCATGGAATGTATGTTGGGAAATATTAAGCTTTGAGGAATTGGAGGCCCAAGGAGATCCTTGTTTAGGTTACAAATGTAAAATCTCATTCTCAATATACTCAACTGCTCTCTCTATTCTCCCACTGGAATGCACTCCCTAAGGGTTCTTTGCCATCTGAGCTGCAGTGGTATTACGGGAAAGTACCCCGGTTTCCAAATTGGACGTAAGGCAGGTCTCTTTTTACTGAAAATTGTACACTCAGAAAAGTGTACACTCTGAATATTGGCATTCTGAAGACTGAACACTCCCTATGCTTTCAATGTGTTTCCGTGTTAGGTGCTTGGTGTGATTTCCATGTTCTTCTTGGCAAAAGTCTCTTGGCAATAAAATACTAAATGTATGAAGTGACAGAATGACAGATTTTGAATTCTGGGGAATTCTCTAGGCAATGGAACCACAATTGGCCATGACTGGTGTGTTTTATTTTATTTAAATAGTTTCCTTTTTAATTCCTTTCTAAATTTTGATTGCAATATTAAATTATGTTTTAAGAGTACTTATGAACCATAAGACTATTTCTAATGCGTGTTTATTTTTCCATGATTGTTTTCATCCTTGCCAAGAACATATATTATAATACTAAGATAATACTTAATAATCATAATTTTGTGTTCTAAGTGTTCGAGTTAACATTCAAAGTTATTTTCTGATTGATTCAAATCTGTGTTTAGAACTGCATTAAAAACAAAACTAGAATTCAGCCAACATATTAGATTGCCAGCAACAAGATTTTGTTGCTTATATATATGCAAGTACTAATCTATTTAATTAATTTCACTTCATATTACTTCTAAAAGAATTCATCATTCAGTATAGCCAGGTGTATTAGTCAGCCAAAGGGGCACTAATGCAAAATACCAGAGATTGGTTGGTCTTTATAAAGGGTATTTATTTGGGGTAGAAGTCCACAGTTACCAGGCCAAAAAGCCTAAGTTTCTTCCCTCACCAAAATCTGTTGCTACATGTTGGAGCAAGACAGCTGCCAGTGTTTGCCAGGGTTCAGGCTTCTTGGGTTCCTCTCTTACTGGGATGGCATTTCTCTCCGGGCTTAGCTCCTCTGTTTCTTCCAGAATGTCAGCTGTAGACTATCAGTCGAACAGTTCACTTCTCTTCTCCTGGGGCCTTCTCTCCAACATCAAAACTCCAACATCAAAACTGCTTCTCAAAAACTGCTCCCACTGTCCTTTGTTTTGCCTTTTATATTCAATTCCTCTACCCACCAAGGGGTGGACTCAACGCCCTACTGATATGGCCCCGTCAATGCCCTATTCATAACTTAATCATGCCCAGATTAACAGATCAGTTTACAAGCATGATCCAATTAAATTTTTGGAATTCATACTTACAACAAACTGCCCAACTGCAACACTCCACTGTCTGAATTCCAAAAATACATTACAATATTAAAAAACCCTTAAATCAGTGTACAAAATCATATCATAGGCCATTTAAAGAAATATAGTTTGTCTTCAGGCAAAATCCCATCTGCTGTAGACTTCTGAAACTTAAAAATCTATATAACTGCCTCCAATACACAAATGGAAAGACAAAGGATAAACATTTTCATTATCATAAGCAGAAATTGGGATGTTAAACATGAGTCACGGATCCTCTACAGTTCAGTAAGCGTGCAGGGCATCCTCCATTCGATTTCAAAGTCTGAGAGTCATTCTTAAGACAATGGTTTCTTCTCCTTGGGGCCACATGGGGACCCACCCTTTCTACAGGCATGCCCAACAGGATCAAACATCTGGGTGTCAACCAAGCTCTGGACCTCACCCTCCAAGAGTGTTGGGGTGATTGCCACACTTTACTAATCTTTGGGTTAGAATCTTAGCCCCACTAGTACAGTGAGGTGAAGACAAAATCCCCCCTAACCTTTGGCATACAGGTTCAACCTTGTCAGAGCAATGAGTTGACCACCTGGCTTTCCATAACCTTTGGCATACAGGTTCAACCCTCTCAGAGCAATGGGTTGACCACCTGGCCTTCTCTAATCCATGTGGGACAGGAGCACATCTCTCAGACATATGGGGTGTTGACCTTAACCACCCTAATCTTTGAGGAATGTGCTCCATCCTCCCTATACCCTGGGGCAGCAAAACTCTTCCTGAATACTGGATGGGGATATCCACCCTCTTCAACATCTGGGGCAAACTCACCCTCTCTGTACACATGGGTGGGGCTCCTCTCTTGGCCCAAGATGAAGTCTTAATTCCAGATCTCAGCTTCCATGATTTTCTTCTTAAAGCTGTTTCAGCTTCAATGTTTCCTTTCCATGTCCTCTTTTATCCAAGCTGACAGTGGTTTTGTTCATACGGCTCTCTCAAAAACATTGTTGGTTTAACATGCAAGAAGCAGGGGTCCTAGCCATCAGACGGTAAGACTTTCCACAAGTCTTTCCAAGATAACTGCGTGTTCGATTCTGAGTTACGAGTTTCAAATTTAGTAAAGTCTTCAAATAGGGCATTTTCATCTGGGAAAGTGATTTCCAGAAACATGGAAGTTCTGGAATCAGTTTCTGTTTTCTTTGTGCCCAAAAGTTCAGTCCTTAGTGTATTTCGCTCATCTAGTATTTTGCTATAAGCTTCAAGGAGAAGGCAAGCCAAATTCTCCGAGTTTACCTTGCAAAGTTCTTCAGCTAACTGCTCCAGTTCGCCATTTTCAAATTCTGTCTTCCAAGTAACACCAAGAGTTAATCTTACAAAGTTTTCTGCAACTTTAAATCATGGATTGCCTTTCCTCCAGTTTCCAATAATAGTTTCATCATTTACTTCTAAGGCATCATAGAAAGTCTTCTTAGCATCCATATTACTAACAATAGTGTCTTCAAAGTGATCTAGGCCTTTTCCATCAAGCATTTCATAATTCCTCCAAAAAATGCCCCTTACCCATTTATAAAACCTTTCCAAGATTTTGGTAATTGCCAAAACACTTCCCCACTCCTTGGTACCAAAATCCATATTAGTCAGCCAAAGGGGCACTAATGCAAAATGCCAGAGATTGGTTGGTCTTTATAAAGGGTATTTTTGGGGGTAGAAGTCCACAGTTACAACGCCATAAAGCATAAGTTTCTTCCCTCACCAAAATCTGTGTTGGAGCAGATACGTGTTGGAGCAAGACAGCTGCCAACGTTTGCCAGGGTTCAGGCTTCTTGGATTCCTCTCTTCCTGGGACTGCATTTCTCTCCAGGCTTAGCTCCTCTGTTTCCTCCACAAGGTCAGCTGTAGACTATCAGGTGAATGGCTCACTTCTCTTCTCCTGGGGCCTCCTCTCCAACATCAAATCTCCAACATCAAAACTGCTTCTCAAAAACTGCTCCCTCTGTCCTTTGCCTTGTCTTTTATATTTGGTTCTCCCACCCACCAAGGGTGGGGCTGAACACCCTACTGGGTACTAAGTACTGGCCCAGTCAACACCCTAATCATAACTTAATCATGCCCATATTAACACATCAGTTTGCAAGCATCATCCAATTATATTTTTGGAATTCATAATTACATCAAAATGCCCAACTGCAACACCAGGTTACTTCATAATTCTACATTGATATATATAACTTCAATAGTAAGTGTTCTTCAAAATTCTTAACTCTTTGCTGAATTGTGTGCTAATCAGTCCATAGTGTTCCATTTTGCACTATGAATTTTCTGATGTGAAATCTAGCTGAAGATTTTCCTTAATTGACTTTAGGACTGTTGTTTCCTCAATTTAATAATATTAATGCTAAGGAATAAGTGATCACTAATACATGCCTTCATTCATGAAATGGATAAGGATTTAATACACTGTGACTTCTCACTGTTCCTACAAGTGTTGCTGTATGAATACGTGACTTTGTGTTGTATTTCATGAATAACATCTCCAGCATGAATTATCTGGCACCCCCTTCAGGGGCTTCATCTTCTGGTTAAGGCTTGTCGATCAGTTGGAAACAGTGGATGAAGACTCTTCCATTTTCATTACACTTGTATTATGAGTTATCTCCTGTTGTAAATCATCAGACCATCTACTAAAGGATTTGCCATATAGGTAACATTAATTCTCTCCAATATGATTTGGCTTAGATTGATGAAGTAGTCAAGATGACAAAAAGTTCTACAGATTAATTACAATGTGTTTATTCAATGTTTGACTTTTCTAGCATGTCAAAGTTTAAGGCAAGGGCTGGAATCTCTCCCTTATTCAAAACACTTATGAGTTTTCTCATCTGATCTAAGTTCAGAACATTGACTGAAACCTTTCCTATACATGGCAGTCACAGTGTTTCTCCCCAGTGTGAGCTCATCCATGTTGTCTCAGGTCAGAACAATAAATGAAGGCTTTCCCACATAGATGACATTAATTGGGTTGCTCTCCTGTGTGATTTCTCACATGCTATCTCAGTATAGAATATTGAGTGAAGGATTTTTCACATACGTGACATTTATAGTGTTTCTCACCAGTGTGAGTCCTCTAATGTTGTTTAAGTCAGGAAATATAGGTGGAGACTTTCCTACATAGATGACATAAGGATTCTTTCCAGTGTGAGTTCTTTCATGTCTTCTCAAAACAGAACATTGGGTGAAGGCTTTCCCATATAAATAACATTCATAGTGTTTCTCTGCAGTGTGAGTCTTTCCCACATAAATGAAATTTATAAGGCATCTTTACATTGTAAGATCTGTCATGTTGTCTCAGGGCAGAATATTGTGTGAAGTCTTTACCACATAGATGACATTCATATTCTTTCTTCCCAATGTGAGTTCCATTGTACTGTGTTGGCCAGAGTATTGCATAAATGATTTACCAATTAGATGACATTGATATGATTTACTTCTATTAGAAACATGCTTTTGTTGATTATAAGGTGACTGGCCACTGAGGGCTTTTCCAAATAGATGGCTGAAGTAGGGATTCTTTCCTTTGTGAGTTAACACAATTGAGTTACTCTGGATCTCTGAGTAAAATCTTCTGGCAATTGCCTACATGTAATACAATTCTTTTGACTATGAAAGTTCTACTTCTGAGAAGTAGAAGAGAAACCATAAAAAGTTTCTCCATAAAAATACATTCATATTCATATGAATTCTACACTAATCATTCAGTGATTGTCTCCAATTAAAATCTTTCCCATGGCAGTTACATAGCATGTTAGTCTGTTGCATGAAAAGAGATATTCTCTTTTGTAATATTCCAACTGCAGAGCTCTCATCATTTTTGAAGACTTTATAATATTTCAAAGGTTAAGTACATAAGCCATGTTTATGTAATTCTATTTTATAAAATCCCAGGTTACACTTTTGTATTCAAGTTAATTTTGCCTTAATTCATACTATCACAAACTTTTTCTGGATTAGCACTTAGAAGCAATTTACAGTTAAATGATTGAACTGAATTCCCAATTTATTCCACTCCCAGTTATATACTTCAGTGACCATGCTTCACCCCCACAGAACTTACCAATGACATGATAGATAGATGTGTCTTTTCTGAAAATATGTTACATGGAGAGTGTTTCTTGTTTTTTTAAGGACCAGTTTCCCTGCCTAAAACAACTGAAAAAGTTACTTGCTAGACTAGCATTAGGGAAATGAAAATGGTAAAGGTCTCAGATTGCCCTCTAATTGTTTCAAATATGACACTTATCTGGGAAAGAATATCAAATAAGGGATACTGTAGGTTATAGAAAACCTTATAAAACAGTGACAATTAGAATGCATTTTCAAGGTTGAAATATAAGAAAAATTATTAAAAAGACTTTATGTTGGGGAGGTTAAGAGAGGGAAAAACACCTAAGAGGACCAGGGAAAAAGCCATTAAGTTGAAGTTTAAATTCAATAGTACATAAATATCCATTTCCTCAAAGCCACAGAGACATGAAAATAAATTAATATGTGAATAGAAAAATGACCACACCTGAGGAAAACGTAACCAATATTGACACCTTCATTTTGGAAAAATAACTCACTTAAGGAAATCTCCAGTTGATCTGCTCAAGAAAGTACTCAATTCCTGACCAGCCTCCTCCTTTTCATGAAGCACAGTTTCCTAGAGATCACCTGAATTCAGGTTTTGTAAAAATCCAAGTCCTTCTCTCCAAAGTTCCTCTCCTTATTCCAACTTGGAATGTTCATCTGATTTGCAGCCTTGATGTCCTGGTTGTGGGGGAAATTTAATGAAATTTTGAGTTCTGAGCAGTTAACAATATATTATCAAGTTCAGGGAAGGTGACTATTTTATTAGTCTACTTCAGCAAATATGAAAAGGGTTGGGTTTAACAAAGAAAATTTATTAGGTCATGGTTTTAAGGCTAGAAAAAATGTCCAAATCAAGGCATCATCAAGGAAATGCTTCCTCCCAAAAACTGGCATTCTGGGATGGCTGCTGGTGATCCTTGGTCTATAGCTTGTCGCATTGCAAGGCATGGCAGAGTCTCCTTTTCTCTATTCTCTTCTGGGTTGCACTGAATTCAGCTTCTTTCTTCTACATCTGAATTTTACTTTCTTATAAAACATTCCAGTATCAGGATTCAGTCCCACTTGAATGATGTGGGAAACACCTTATCTAAAGTAACTGCATCAAAATGTCCTACTTACAATGAGTTTACACCAACAGGAATCCATTTGACTGAAGAACATGTTTTTTTCTGGGGTACATACAACTTCAAACCACCACATTCCAACCTCTGGGCATAAAAAAGACATGTTTTTTTAATATGCAAAATACATTGATTCCTTCGCAATATCTCCAAAAGCCTTAGGTTATTTCAGAAATATTCTTAGTACAAAGTCAAATCAAAATAAGTTATTAGTGTGATCAGTCCTGGGGCTCAATTCCTCTCTGTGGACCTGTGAAACCTAGAAAACAAGTTTTCTGTTTCTAATCTATAATGGAGGGAGAGGAATAAGATCAATATTTCAATTTCTATAGGGACAAGTTATAGGGAAAACAAGAGTCATGGGTCCCAAACAATTCTAAAACCTTGCAAGAAATACTCGACTAAATTTCAGGGTCTAAGAGAATGATGTTTTCGCCTCTGGGACTGAAGAATTGACAGCCCCACCCTTCCAAAATCTTGTGTAGCAGTCATGCTCTCTGCAAACACAAGGGTGAAGGCCTCATTCTCTGGGAACACTGAGGTGGTGGCCAGACCTTCCACAACACCCAGGAAATAACTGTAATCCTGTCAGAACAGTGGGGTGGCAGCCAGAGTGTCTAAAATCTTGAGGGAACAGATTCCAGTCTCTCAGAACAGTAGAGGAAACACTCTTCCTGAAAAATGGGGCAGTAATCCAAGTGCTGGGGTAGACTCACATTTTACAAACACAATGGTGTGCCTGCTATCTTGGATTGAGAAGATAACTTTGGTCCATATCTCAACATCCATTGCTCTGATCTTTAAGAGACTTTGCCTTCAAACTTTCACTTTTAATCCAGGCTGGCTGTAGTTCCATTCATATAGATATCACAAATGAACTATCCAGTTTTGGCTGTCACACAGAGAGGTCCAAACTATCAGGGCTTTCCACAGAACCTTCCTAGATAGCAGCACCTCAAATCCTGATCTTATAAAACAGTGACAACTAGAATTCTCTGGGGAATTGCTATAGAGAATTTCAGAATTTTCCAAACCATCAATTTCTGCTTTCTTTACCCCCAGGTGTTCAGTTCGCAGCTTATTCCATTCTTCTCAAATATTACTATGAGCTTATAGGGAAACCAGGCTGCACCTCCACACTAAGATTGGAAATTGCCTTAGGTAAAAACACAAGTTTATCACTCTAAAAGTCAACTTTCTATCCAACATCATCAGAACTCAATTATGTCAAGCGCTATGACAATTTCAAACAAGGATCAGCATTCCACCAGTTTCTGATAATACAGTCATCATTTCCTCTAAACACTTCATCAGCTGTATCTTTATAATCCATTTTTCTACGAATGTTCTTTTCAATACAATCTAGGTCTTTACCATTAAGCAACCCACAATTCTTCCAGCTTCTACCCATTACCCAATTCAAAAGCTTTTCCCACATTTTTGCTATTTGCAATAGCAGCACCCTAGTCTCCTGGTTCCAAAATTCACTTTTGTTTCTTAGGCTGTTTCAGCAAATACCATGAACTGGGTTGACTGAAACAATGGACATTTATTAGCTTATGGTTTATGGTTTTGATGCTATGAAAATGTTCAAGTCCAGGTATCATCAATGCAACAATTTCTCTCCAAGATTGTGGTGTCCTGGGACTGGCTGCTGGCAACATTTGGACCTTAACTTGTCACATAACAAGGAAAGGCACATGGTGACATCTCCTGGTCTCTCTCTTCTCTTTAGGATTTCATTGATTTCCATTTTTTACTTCTTATGGCTTTCTCTCTGTCAAATTTTATTATCTTATAAAGGACTCCAGTAATAGCATTAAGACCCATCCTGACTGAGGTGGGCACACCTTAATCAAAGTAACCTCATCAGATAGTCCTACATACAATGGTTTCACAGGCACAGGAATGGATTAGATTTAAGAACATGTCTTTCTGAGGTACATACAGCTTTAAACCACTACAATGACTAAAGAAGAATAAGGTAAACATTGAAGGTCAACCAAGGAAAAATCACCTGGAAGACAGAATATTGATGATTTTTCATCAACAAAGTGTTAACACAACCTTCTGCCCAAATACAGTGAGGTCCTCTAATTATTGATGCCCTAGTTCAAAGAGATACTGTAGAACGTTCTGTATTTTCAAACAAAGAGAGATTTTGGTTCCACTAAAGTTCATTATTTTCAAAAAGAATCCAATATAACTTCCGCAGAACCATAATATGTGGAAAAGGATAGGACTGTTGTTTTTATTTCTATACTCTGAATTCACATGAATTCCCTGGAGCGTAATAATTATTAAGGAAATATATAAGGAAGTAGATGTGGCTCAAGTGACTGGGCTCCTGTCTACCATATGGGAGGTATAGGGTTTTGTTCCCAAAGCATCCTGGTGAATAGCAAGCTGGCCCACATGTTGAGCTGGCCCAAGTGGAGTGCTGGCCCCCACAGACTGCTGGCCCATGCAGAGTGCTTGCCCATATAGAGTGTTGGCCCTCACAGAAAGCTGGTGCATCAAGATGACACAATAAAGAGACACAGAAGAGACACAATGAGAGATGCAGCAGATCAGGGAGCTGAGGTGGCACAAGAGATCTCGAGGATCTCAGGATCGGTTCCCAGTGCTACCCAAGGAGAAGACAAGCAAACACAGAAGAGAACACGGAGCGCAGACAGTGAGTGCAAAATCAAAATGGGGGGAGTAAATAAATAAATAAATAAATAAATCTTTTTAAAAAGGGCATATATAGTTAATTTATTTATCTTTCAGAAAATATGCAGTGAATTTGCAACACTGCTATGAGTGTTGCACATTGAGTAGAAGGAAAACATAAAATTTGTGTTCAAGGAGATTACATTCTAGTGGGGTGGGAATTAGATACAAATAGTAAGTAAAGAAAAAGTTTTCTTATAGGTTGTTGTACATGTTATAAAATAATATAAAATATATTATACATAGAAAATACATAAAATAAAATGAAAACAATAAAACAATATTGTATTCGTCAGGCAAAGGGGTGCTAATGTAAAATACCAGAAATGGGTTGGTCTTTATAAATGGTATTTACTTGGGGTAGAAATCCACAGTTACCAGGCCATAAAGCATAAGTTTCTTCCCTCACCAAAGTCCATTGCCACGTGTTGGAGCAAGACAGCTGCCGACGTTTGCCTCAGTTCAGGCTACTTGGGTTCCTCTCTTCCTAGGGCTGCGTTTCTCTCCGGGCTTAACTCCTGTTTCCTCCACAAGGTCAGCTGTAGACTATGAGGCTCTCTGGGCTTTGCTTGTCTCCACAAGGCCAGCTGTGAACTCTCAGGTGAATGGCTTGTCTCTATCCCAGGTCCTTCTCTCCAATATCAAAACTCCAACATAAAAACTCCAGCTTCAGAACTGCAATTCAGAAACTGCTGCAACTCCGTTCTTTGTGATGCCTTTTATATTTTCTTCCCCTAACCACCAAGGGGTGGGGTTCAATGCTTTACTGACGTGGCCCAGTCAATGCCCTAATCATAACTTAATCATGCCCAGATTAACAGATCAGTTTACAAGCATGATCCAATTATATTTTTGGAATTCATAATTACATCAAATTGCCAAACAGCTACAAATATTGACAAGCAATTCTTTTTGGATCTTAAGAAAATAGAGGAATTCATAGATAGGTAAATTTCAGAGACTCACCCACTGAGACCAAATGACAACCATTCTCTGGTATCACATCTCTGAACATTTTTTTCCGGGATGAGCCCAGCAGTTCCCACTCTTCTTGGGTGAAGTTGATAATTAGATATTTCAAGTTTACTAACTCCTAAAAATATCATGGACATTAAGGTTCAGAAATGGCCATCTTTACAAATGTCCAGAGTAGAATGATTGAAAGCAGCACTGAGGAAGTGGTGACTGTTTACAAAAAGCTCAAACTGAGTTTGAGTTTCAAGTCAGATCATTCTCAGTGCTGAATGGTCATCTGCATTTCACACCCAGAAACACATAAACATACTGAATACTTAAATTTCTATTATGGGGGATTGTGTGAAGATGACAATGGACTAACATGCAGAGCTGAATGCTCTTACAAAGACAATGGAGATAGAGCCAAAATTTGTCTAAGGGACCTGCTTTGGGTGTCACTAGACCAGAACAGTGCTACACAACTCCCAGAAGGGTGGGGGACAGAGAGTCGCAGAAGCCAAAATGACAAATGTGAGTTAGCAAGTCCTTGTGGTGGCTCGGAAGGGCTCCCCTCCACCACCCCAAGATATTAATCTAGGTTAAAACACTTGGCTCACTACAGCCCACTGAAAGGGGACCAGAAGTCTTCCTCCCTCTATGCTCTTTCAAGGGAAATGGGAGGGGAAGGGAGGGGGCTTTTCTTTAGTGGATTCAGCCAGCAGGGCGTGCTTTGACTTTTCAATCTTTATATTCAATATCAACACTGTTTATATTCAAGCCAAGACTGAAACACCTCTGTGGAAAGGTACACTGACTAGCACCATCTGCTGATGGTTCTGGAAATTGCATGGACAAAAACTATTCATGCTCTCTGTATACAGACCCTGGGAGAAAATCTGTGCCTCACTAGTGAGTCAGTGGCCTGATTTTGAAAACTTAAGTTGGACAATTTTAAGACTCAGTATAAGTTGAATCAAATATCAAAGAAGAGCTGTGAATAAAAATAATATGCAAGAGAGAGAAGTTGTCCATCAGACCAAATTTACCAATGTGTTCACATGCCTAGAAATCAGCAAGGAATTATAAGCCATGCTAAGAAAGGACGAGATAGCACAACCAAAAGAACAAACCAAATATCCTGAAGAGATACAAGATTTAAGACAATGAATCAATGATGCCCACACAACTTTCCTAAATCACTTCAAAGAATTTACAGAAATATGACCAAAGAAATAAAAGATATTAAGAAGACTCTAGGAGAGCATTAAGAACAATTTGAAAGTCTACAAATTGCAGTAACAGACCTTATAGGAATGAAAGACATGATGGATGAGATTAAAAATACATTAGAGGTACATAAGAGCAGATTTCAATTGCTTGAAGGCAGAATTAGTGTCTTCTAAGACAGGACTTCTGAATTGGAAAACATCAAAGAACAGAAAGAGAAGACAATGGAAAAAATGGAAGAGTCTCAAGGAATTGAATGACAATGTGAAACACACATTCACATTATTGGTGTCCCAGTAGGAGAAGAGAATGGAAAAGGGGCAGAAAGAATGTTTGTCTGTATTTTGTTTATTATTATTGAAATAATGGAAATACTTTAATAATGATTGAAGTGATAAATGCACAACTATGTGATTGTCCCAGATAAATTGACAGTACACTTTGGATAAATTTTACACATTATTTATATATATCAATAAAATTTATTTGTTTAAAAAAAGATACTACAAGTAAAGTAAATTACTGACCAATCTCTCTAATGAATATAGATGCAAAATTTCTCAACTAAATTCTTCCAAATCAAATTCAAGAGAATATTAAAAGAATTATACATCATGATCAAGTGGGCACTATTCCTGGTATGCAAGGTAGTTCAACATAAAATCAATTAATATTATACACCAAATTAAAAAATCAAAGGCAAAAATTACATCATCATGATTGATTCGGAAAAGGGATTAGACAAATCCAGGATATTTCTTAATAAAAATACTCGGAAAGGTAAGTAGAGAAGGAAAGTTTTTCAACATAATAAAGGGCATATATGAAAATCGCACCATCAACATGTTACTCAATGGGGAGAAGTTGAAAGTTTTCCTCCAAGAGTCAGAAACAAGACAAGTGTACCCACTGTCACCACTGTTACTCAACATTGTGCTAGAAGTTCTAGCTAGAGTAATTAGGCAGAAGAACAAATGTAAGTCACCCAAAGTTGAAAAGATGTTGTAAAAGTCTCACTATTCACAGATGACATGATCCTATACTGAAGAAATTCTGAAATAGTCACAAAAAGGTATTAGAAAAATTAAATGAGTTCATCAAAGTGGTAGAACACAAGACGAAGACAAAAAAAATTGGTAGTGTTTCTATACACTAGTGAAGAACAATTTGAGGAGGAAATTAAAAAAATAATCCATTTACAGTAGAAACAAAATGACTAAAATATCTAGTAATTACTTTAACCAGGTATGTAAAGGATCTGTATTCAGAAAACTACAAAACACTGCTAAAAGAAAACAAGGAAAACGTAAACAAAGGAAAGATATTCTGTGTTCGTGTATTGGAAAACTAAACATCATGAAGATGTCAATTCTACCCAAACTGATTTATAGATTCAATGCAATACCAATAGAAATTCCAACAGCTTATATTATAGAAATAGAAAAGTCAATTATGAAATTTAATTGGAAGAGAAAGGGGTCCTGAATAACCAAAAACATACTAAGAAAGAAAAGTGAAGTTGGAAGAGTCACATTTCCTGACCTTGAAGTATATAATAAATCTACAGTGGTAAAATTGCGTAGTATTGAAATAAAGATAGACACATTGATTGATATGTGGAATCAAATTGAGAGTTCAGAAAAAGACCCTCATGTCTATGTGCGACTGATTTTTTATAAACTTACCAAATCTTCTTTTATGGGAAAGAACAGTTTCTTCAACAAATGTTGCTGGGAGAACTGGATATCCTTTACCAAAAGGATGAAACAGAACTCCTATATCACTCTCTGTGCAAAATTCAACTCAAACTAGATCAAACACCTAAATATAAAAGTCAGTGCCATAAAACTTTTAGAAGATAATATAGGATAAACTCTATAAGGCATTGTAATAGGTGTGAGTGTCTTAAGCCTTACACCTAAAGCATGAGCAAAAAAAGAAAAAGATGATAAATTGTACTTCCTCAAAATTAAACTCTTATGAACCTCAAAGGACTTTGTGAAGGGGTAAAAGGAAGCCTATTCAATGGATGAAAATATTTGGAAGTTGCACATTTGATAAGGGTTTAATATCTGTGATATATAAAGAGATCCTACAATGCAAAAATAAAAAGACAAGTGACCAGATTAAAAATGGGCAAATTGATGAATATATTAAAAAAATTATGGTGTATGCATATGATGGAATATTATGCAATGGTAAGAAGAAATGAAGTCTTGAAGCATGGGACAACATGGATGAACCTGGAGGATGATATGTTGAGTGAAGCAAACCAGACACAATAAGACAAATACTGTGTGATTGCACTAGCATAAACTAAATGTATTGTGTAAACTCATGGAGTTAATAATTAGAATATAGGTCACCAGGAAATAGCAAGGTAGATAATTGAAAGCTGAGGTTTATTCTGTGCAGAATTGATAAACTGTTTGTTTATAAATTTTTGGAAATGAATAAAAATGGTGAAAGCACATAATGATGTTTGTAACTAACAGTGCTATTGTATGGGTATGACAGCGGTTGAAAGGGAAAGTCTAAAGTCATGTATATTACTAGAAGTAAAGCTAAAAACTATAACATGGTATGGTATATGACAGTAAAACCTCATGTAAAACATGAATATGTGTTTTATGGCATATATATAAGACTGCTTTTGCAAAATATATACACAAATATACTAGAAAGAAGGAAAAAGAATAGCAGCTATGCATAGCAAAGGAAGCACACAGACATTGAAAGTTGATGAGTTTTGTTTGTTTTTTATTATTATTATTGGAATAATGAAAGTTCTCTAAAAGGAGTGAAATGATGAATGCACAAATACCATTGATTGTACACTTTAGATGGAGTTATGCTTTATTAGTATGTCCCAATAAAATTGATTTTTAAAAAAAAATGGGCAAAAATCCTGAATAAACATTTTCTAAGGAAGAAATACAAATGATATAAAACACATGAAAAATGTATTCAGTGTCACTGATTATTAGGGAAATGCAAATCAATGTACAAAGAGATATCATTTCATACCTACTAGAATGGCCACTACTTAAAAAACAGAAAATGGCAAGTGTTGGAGAGGATGTAGAGAGATAGGAACTCTTATATAATCTTTTTGGGAATGTAGAATGGTATAGACAATGTGGAAACTGATTGTTCCAAAGGAAGTTAGGTATAGATCTACCATGTGACCCAGAAATACTACTACTAGATACATACCTAGATGTGAGAGCAAGTACATGAGAAGACCTCTTCACACTGATGTTCATAGCAACATTAATCACAATTGCCAAAAGTTGGACACATCCTAGGTGCCCAACAAGTTACAAATGGATAAACTGTGGTATAGACACATGGTGGAATATTATTCAGCTGTAAGAAGAATTGAAGTCCTGAATTATATGACAATATGGATGATCCTGGAGGACATTTTGTTGAGTGAAACAAGCCAGGCACAAAGGGCAAATATTTTATGATTTTGATATTATGAAATAAATATAATGCATAAACTCCTGGGATTAATAGCTAGAATACATGTCACCAAAGAAGAATATGTGTTTAGAAACTAGAAAGCTGAGGTTTGATCACTGCAGACTTGGTAGAAAGTTGTAAATGTTTGGAAGTGAATAGAAATGGTGAAAGCACATGATAGGATTTGTAATTAGTAGTGCCAAAATATGAATATAATGGTTGGTTTTGATGTTTTTCTTTTCTTTTTTTTTTTGGAGTATTGAAAATGCTCTAATATTGATTTAAATGATGAATGCACAACTCTGTGATTATACAAAATATCATTGTACACTTTAGATAAATTGTATGGTTATAAACAAAAAATAGTGTGGGTTGGGGAAAATACTAGATGTATGATATGGCTTTTAGTTAGTAGTAATACTTTGATGATGCTCTTTAATAATTTGTTACACATGTTTCACAATAATACAAGGTATTTGTGGTGGGGTGATGTATGGGGGCCCTGCATGAGGTTACCCATGTTTGTTTTGCAATTTCACATATTTTACTATTTAAAAAATCTATTAAAAAGAATATTACATGACTTGGGGTATGATATTACCTTCAAATTTTGTTGTAAATTGGTCGTTATAATTTCCAAATGGTGCTATAAAATTTGCACTTGAGCATTCATAAGTAAAACACCCTTTCCCACCAATTTCAAGTCAATTTACAGACTCACAACAAGGCATGCAATATCTATGATTTGCCACATTTACATCATAACTACAGTTAAATTATTCTCCCAGATGGCCTCCTATCTCATCTATGAAATCAATTGACAACTGTTATGAGTTTTGAAAGAGCCAATGAGCTTATGTTTAAAATGCTTCCTATCTAAACATAAGGCATAGATCTAATATTCATTAAAATGGCAAAGAACATTGCAGAATGTCCAGCTCTCCACAGAATCAAACAGGTATCATGCAGAACTTAGGATCAGTATGTGCTGCCTCACTCAACCGTATATAACTCAGGTGTTCATCAAAAGGTATAAACAGTTTAGCAGGACAAACCACAGACCCCTGAGACTGCTGTACTCTAGGATAATCCTAGACTGACCAGTCCAGGTGTATGAGACTTTCCAATCTCAACTTGGCACCTCCAAATACCCATGTTCATTGTATCTCTTGGATCTTCACCACCTCTTGATCCATTCTGGGTTCTCCAATTTTACTTCACAGGGCCATGAATTTTACTCTATACCCTATAATCCTTTTCCTGAATGCACTCCAAAATTAAAGAAACAATACCTCTTATAATTACTTCCATTTATAATGTTTGAATAAAGCTTATCTACAAAATTGGAAATTGGGAAATTGGGGCCAAGTTGGTAAGGAGAATTTTCATTATCTTTTTTGAAAAGTTTTCAAAATGGGCAAATATATATCAGTAACTTAAGACATCAGAAATTGGGGGAAATAAATGATTCCTCTATTTCCTCTATTAGCTAACCCTCACTTTTTTTCCTCTCCACAATGCACAGCCCTACATGCTAGCATCTGTATCACTGCATTATATGAATATTCTCACTGTCCTGATTTTGTGATAATCAGGGCAGGCTAAACATTCGTTATATTAGAAATCATAAATGGGTCCTGAGACCTAGTATTTCTCCCTTGGTCTGGCTTTTAGAATGCTGGCGATAAACTAAGCCTGATTTATTATATGGCCATCCTGTATGGGAATTTACTGTAACTCTTGGTATCTTTGGTCAGCCTTGACAGAGATAGCAGGGGAACGGATGTGGTGTACATCTCCCATATTGAGGGACGTTGGTTAACTTCCTGGGACCTCCCAGTAAAAATAAAAAACAGAAAAATACAGAAGACATGCATGCCACCAGGCCCTGTGTGCAGGTTTGCCACCAGGCCCTGCCTGTGGGTGTTCCATCAGGCCCTGCATGCAGGTGAAGCCCCCAGGCCCCATGTGCAGGTGCACCACCAGGCCCCACAAGTGGTTGAACCACCAGGCCCCATGTGTGGGTGTGCTGCCAGGACCCACAAGCAAATGAGCCTATCAGGCCCCATGTGCAGGTGCACTGCCAGGCCTCACAAGCAGGTGTGCCATCAGGCCCCATGTGCAGGTACACCATCAGACCACACAAGCAAGTGAGCCCCAAGGCCCCACAAGCAGGTGTGCCACTAGGCCCCATGAGTGGGTATGCTGTCAGGCCCCGTGTGCCACACAGTAAGATGATGACATAAAAGGAGAGTGACACAAGGGAGAGCCAAGGTGAGATGTGCCAAAAGCCCAGAACTAAGGTGGTGCAGGCAGTAGGACACCTCTCTCCCAAATCAGAGGTTCAGAGGATTGAGTCCCAGTGAAGACAGGAGGAGAAGGATGAGAAGAGAGGGCAGGAAACAGACAGAAAATTGCCCGGTGAATGGCCTAAAAAACAGCAAAAATGGCAGGGGGGCAGGGATGGATAAAAGTAAATAAATAAGTAAATCCTTAAAAAAAGTATAAGGGAGTAAGATATGGACTATGGTTAATAGTAATACTTTGATGATACTCTTTCATAACTTGTTAACAAATATTTTACAACAATGCAAAATATTTGTGGTGGGGTGAGGTGTGGGAGTCCTGTATGATTTTATGCATGCTTATTTTGTAAGTTCACAATCTTTATTGAACACTTATTGTTTATGTGTGTTCATATATGAATGATATACTTCAACAAATTGTTTAAAATGTTAAAAAATATATACAATAATCATTTCATGAAATATGTAACAGTTGAGTTTATGCTTATATATAACTTTATAAAATTTTTAAATTCCAAGTCTGGAAAACTTTCTCCTTTACAACTGATGAATGCAGAAACTGTACAGTTGTCAGAAAATTTCTTGGGTTATATAAAAAAATAACCTTATGTCCAGTTCAAAAAAAACACAAAACACTGCATTGATTGAACTCATCTACTGAAACAGCCTCCCTACTGACTATATAAACTTCTGCTCTTACTCATCTCTATCACCAATGTTCACTGCATGCCAAAGCCAATTGCAGACATTAAGATGATTAATGAGTACTTTATTTCTCCATTGAGAAAATTGGCTGGATGAGAAAAAACCTCTTATCTTTCCAGTAAATACAGAGACTTAATGGAGTCTGGAACAAATCTTTGTAATGTTGGAAAGATTACTTATTTATTAACACCTAACATATCCATCACCATTCAAGAGGCCTGGATAAGCGGAACTGCAGCTCCGATCCTTGATTATCTCCTAAATGAGCTTAGAATATCCATGCCATTATGACAAAACTGCCCATCTTCTGACAACACATGTGCAATTCCAGTAGATAGAATTCCCTACTCATCAATGGTTGCATTGTCAATAGTGCAACTGACAACTGTCTCCCTTTGGGTTTTCACTCAAAACCATATAAGTAGTAGGTGAACAAAGTTGAGAATGGAGAAAGAAGCTATGAGACTCTGATCTTGTCCACAATTTCCAGACCCAGCTGCCATGAAACCCAACCCTTCTCCTGAAAGCATCCCCAGAACAATCAACAGGAACATGAAGTGTACTGCATGAGGAATAAGGTGAAGACCCTCCCCTCCCAATCAAGTATAAGAAGGACTTAGCTACTCTGTATGAATAAGAAGCTATGAATACATTCATTGTACAGAGAAGAAGAAAAAAATCATTGAGTTTTATGCATTCATGAGCCCATGGTGTTTAGAGATTTTCAATTCCCTCCTTGATTGTAAAATATTGGGTCTCCACCTCAAGAGAAACCACTCAAAGTTCTCAGATATGAGTATTCCTGGCTTATGAAATATCCATCCCAGCCTGCTTGACTTTTACTCCCTTCCTACTTTACCCTGTACCTTGTCCTTTGGAGGTAGACTGGCCCTAAATCATCTTGGAATGTCCAAACAAGATGTCAAACAATAATTTTCCCAATTCTGTGTTCTGGATTTTCACCACTGAACTTGGCTATCACCCTGAATAGTAAAAAATGCAGTTTATTATAGGTTTGATCAATTCCAGAACTTTTTTCATTTTAAGAGATCAATGGCTCCCACCATGCAAATCTAGTCCTGAAAGCCCTCTGTGTCAGAAAATATTAGAAGTACATGGGTTATAATGTCTCACAATTCCCAGAGATTGGGAAGGCCATAAAATGTAGAATGAAGAATATAAGAACCAATTTTCACAATACCATATTTTGGTAAAGTGACAGCAGAAATCTTGTCCTATATTAATCATCGTCATCTGAAACACCCTTGAATTTCATAATTTATAAATGCAAAGGGTCATCTATACTGTAAATTCTCCCCTATAACACTGTTAATAAGTACATGCATTTCACGGACAAATGGTGACCTTGTCAGAAACAGAAGTCAGGTTAACTTACCCATTTGTACCTGAGCCCAAAAAAACAATGGTTGCCTTAAAAATTTTTGGATATTTGCATATTTGGTTAGTTAATCCTCACAGTAACCTGCTAATTAATGCTATTTACCTATTTAACAAATTAAATAGAGGTTCAGAAATCTTTAGTAATGATAAAAATTACATTGTTAGTGGGGGTGGAGCCAAGATGGGAGCAGAATGAGGAGCTCCTGGAGTCTTCTCATGCTGCAGGGAAGTTGGTAATCACACGGAGCTACTTAGAGCACCTGTTTGGGGGCTCCAGGTGAGGCAGAAGAGTATCCTGCAACAGCCTTGAAAGTATGGAAGGAGGAGACTGCCCATCTGCAGAGAGGATTCATGACTAGAGCATTCCATGCCATGGAGGTCAGTGCCCATGGTGCAAGCTGCCTCAGGAGCTATTCTGTGGCTGGAGTTGGAAGCTCCATTTCCCAAAAAATGTGGTAGGAAGACACAGTGTGGCACCAATTTCAGCTACTGATTGGTGAATTCAGTGGGGTAGCATATAATCCTAGGAACTGTTGTGGCTGGCAGAAAGAAACCCAAGCGGCACTCTTGGGGATGAACAAAGTTTTATTATGCACTGGCCCAGAGGAAAATTCAGTCTCTAAATCCTGAACCCTGTTTTCTGATTTTCATAAGTTTATATAGGAACACTAAGTGGGCAAATTCTTGAGCAAGTGGGCAGGCAGGGTTGCAAAAGCAAAGGAGCAAGGTTAGCTTATCTTCTTAAAAGCAGAGGCCATTAGGGAGGAAAAGAGTCATTATCTGTTTAGAGTTGTAAATTTCAATTCAAAGGGGCAGACAGGGAGTGCTTATCTTCCTGAAGTGGATTCCATTGAGAAAAGGGGTTGGGGGAGGAGGGGAGAAAGGGACCAAGGGGAATTCATTTTCCTAAAGCTGTGGGTTTCTGTCGAGGGGGGTTAGGGTTCTGGGACTTCCATTATCAGAACAACTAAAGTTTGAGCCTCTCCAGGTCAGAAAGAGGCTGGAATCTGCCATTTTGACTACACCCAAGGCCTGAGGGGAAATGGGAATGATTGAAAATCATAGTGCTGGTAAGGACTGGCTTCTTTCCTCATAGGTAGGATTGCAGGTCTAGCCTAAAACCATCTCTGGCAGGGAGAAAGCTAGGGAGACCTGCACAACCTCTCTGGGAAACTGCAAGCCACACTGCAGAAGACGGTGCCATCTTGCTCTAGCAGCACAAGACACCTCAGAAACTATTCCATGGCTGGAATTAGAAGCTCCATTCCCCATAAATGGTGGAGGAAGAGAAACTTGTCCACCAACCTCAGCTACTGATTAATGGACTTGGCTGGTTAAAGTATCATCCTAGAAACAGCTAGGATTTGAGACTGTCCACGTTGAAAAGAGTCCTGCAGCTGCCATTTTGACTCTGCCCCTAGGATGAGGGGAAGCCTGGCTGACTGAAAAGCCAGTGAAGTTAAGGACTGGCTTCTTTCCACCAAGATTGGACTGCAGTCCTAGACTCCAGCCCCACCTCCAGGAGAGAAGGTGGCAGGACTTGCACCAGGTTCTCCAGCCAACTCCAAGTGCTCTCTGCCAGCACAGACTGAAGTCAGTCACTTGGGGCTGCATGCCAGCACCCCAATAAATTAGGAATGGTGCTGGGTATCTCTGGGCAAAGTCAGGAGTTTTCAGCCCACACAAACTGGTTTGTTGAATGCTTTTGAGTCCATCTCCACCTCTGTCCTTCCATAGGATTGGAGGGGGCTAGTGTTCCCCAGCCTCTCAGGACAACTGCAGGCATTTTCTGCCTGCACAAAACTGA
>JAQZBX010042941.1:0-21943 GCA_029593785.1 Cabassous unicinctus | reverse complement strand
AAAAAAAAAAAAAAAAAAAGCAGAGGCCAATCCTTTACTCCCAGAGCTTTCTCTCCCCAGAATGACCTGCCTTGTTTAGGTACTTGAAAAACACACCCATTTTACATAATTCTGATCAGGGTCATTTTCTTGACTAGGTTTTTTCTAATCTCTCACCCCTCTACCTCTTTCCTCCATCCCCAGCCTTGTGGAGCTGACAGCTCCACCCTTGAATCCACACTCCTTTCCAGTATGTAATTCACGACAATTCTTAAATGGAGGTTTAATTATGTGTATATATGCACTTAGTAAACTGGAAAGCCTTGCTGGTTTTATTCCTTTATCTCAGAACCACATATGCTGTAGCAATTGCATACAATTTTTATGTGTGAATGAACACAGCAGACTTTCTAAGTCATGAAAGATGGATGGAAGCTTCCCTAGTCCCGTAGCATGTCAGGATTCCCTCGGTTAGGATAGTGGCCTTTATCTGACATACCTCTGAGCTATTTCTGCAATAAGAATAAATTATCTATCAAAAGGGGTATCTTTTTTGATCACCTGCTCTGAACCCAGCCATATATTCTGTGGTGTGGAAAACCCAATGCCATGCATTTGTGTAAATATGCTGGAGTAAAATACCCTTTTGAAGGCTATCATTTGACTCTTCTGAGGATGGATCCATGGCAGTAATTCTAATACCATAGAGAGCAATGTAGGATCATAAGCTTGGTAGACTTAGAAAGGGAATGGACATTTGTAGACTATGGTCGGCTATAGTACAATATCACTGAGCATTTACTTAGGCCCTATGAAAAGAGATTGTGGGTTTAAAGAGGCAGGGAAAGTAATTTGTTCTGTGCAAGTCTGAAGACTGAAGAGTTCTGAAGAATTTTGAAACTTAAAATAAATGAATTGAGAAACCTGAGGACAGTTTTAGAAAAGACAAATATGTGTCACAGGTTGAATTTTGGCCTTGAAAGTAGGTTCATGCTGTGTATCAATAATAAGAGAAAATTTGTTTTGGTCAAGTCCTATTTCTCATTTTTTCTTCCTTTTAAACCCTTGCTTTAATCAGTCTTGTATTCTCAATTCCACTTTTGAGAAATGTGTTTTTTTTTAATCCTTCAAAAGCTTATACATATCTATTATCCAGATTGTATGACTATTATGCCTATTACTGTTAATATGCCCATCTCTATTCCTTGTACATCTGGAATGCTCTTCTATTCTTTGACCCTTCTCTAAATTTTCCCTAGTGTTCCACATAGTATAATTTCTTTTATAGCACATGTGTTTTGAGTTATTAGATGCATTTTCTGCACCATGTAGCACCAAACACTTGACATTCAAGTACTTCAAGATTAACAGTGGTATTTTTCATATAGTAGATATTAAAAGAAACAAATATTTTATATGACTAGGGTTCCAACCGTAAGAGAAGAGGAAATCAGTGCCTATTAATATGGTTGAATTTTCAAATAAAATAAGATCTGGGATAAAAACTAGTGAGATTTTTTATCTTGGAAAATCTACCATGCATAACACAGCTAACAAAACAGGACTTCAGAAATGTTTACTATAAGTGAACTGCATATGAAATGCAATGCACATATTTACCCAGGGAGCTGCTCAGAGTTGGAGTGCAAAATATAGCTCTTGCTGAAGATTTGGGCTAGATAAAATTTAAACAGAAAATCTACAGAGCAAAAGTTCTGGAAGAAGAGATAATATGAAACTTGATAATTAGATGATATTAGAAAGGGCAGATATTTTATGATCTCACTAATATGAACTAAGTATTATGAGAAAACACATGGAGTTAATGTTACCAGAAGATAGAATGAGGGTAGAGAATGGGGAGCTGATGCTTATTCTGTGCAGAACTTTTTAATAAGGTTGATTGTAAATGTTTGGAAATGGATTGAGGTGCTGGGAGCACATTATCATGAGTTTAATTAACATTGCTGAATTGTGTGAGTGATTATAGTTGAAAAGGGAAATTTTGTGTCATGTCCATCACTAGAAGGAAAGCTAGAGGATGAAACATGGGACTGTTATGGATGATGAATGTGATTAGTAATACAAATATGAGAATGTTCTTACGCAAACTAGAACAAATATATGTCACTATTACAAGGTGTTATTATTAATAAAGTTGTATATGGGAAAAATACACCTAATGCAAACTATTGGATATAGTTAACAGAAATACTTTAATATTCTTTCATCAATTATAAAAAAAGGTACCTAAACAATGCTAAATGGCAATGATAAAAGTGTAAAAGGTGAAGGGATTTTCTTTTTAGAGCAATGAAAATATTCTAAAATTGATTTTGGTGATGAATGCACAACTCTCTGATTATACCGAAAGTCATTAATTATACACTTTGGATGGATCATAAGGTGTATGAATAATAAAACAATAAAAAGAAATGTTATGCTTTTCATCTAAATTCTATGTTTCAATGAATTACCTCTTTAGAATTGCAAAGTTGCTGGTTTTGTGTTTTATTTCAGTAGTCATTGCAACTTTCCTCTAGATACCACTTTTTCTAATCTACTTATGAATCAACTGGAGCTTTTGAATTCCAATTTTTTCTTAGTTTTTTGCCCAGGAGACAAACTACTTTCCTGGAGGAACTTGTCACTTAGAAAGATAGATAATGCATGTGTGTGTGTATGTATGTTTGTATATATATGTGTGTGTATATATATTTGCAGATATCCATATCCATATATTTCCATGTATTACATGAAATATATTACATGAAGCATGAATTTTAGTGCAAGAAAAGTATATCTTCCCTAAAGAATGTATATGTTTCTTTCTTTAACATAACAGGGATTATTGGGCTGACATTGTTTTTCTCCTGTTTGGTTTTCAGAAATTTCAAGGGCAAATTCAACCATATCAGCCATATATAGCTGCATTTATCTATTTTATTGCCCTCCTCCTTTTCTTTACATATTCCCTTTTATCTATATTTTCCTTTTTTCTTGTTTAGTATTATGTATGTTTTATCATTTTACAGTATATTTTCTTGTATTGTATATTTATTTATAGGCTGCAGAAAAAAGTTTTGAAGACAAATTGTCTCTTTTTAAAAAAGACCTTTTCTTTCTTTATTCATGATGTTTTGCAGTTACAGGATGACTTAAGTAGGTGTAGATTTATGTTATTTGTCTTGCTCAGGAATTACTATGCTTCTACAATCTGCATTATGTTTCATCAGCTCTGGAAAAGTCTCATCCAGTATTTTCTATTATGTTGTGTCTTCTGCATTCTACCTATTCTATCTTTCTGGAATTCCTATTAGATGTAGGTCTCACTTCATTTTGTCCTCCAAGTCTCTTGCTTTCTCTTTCAGATTCCCTATATCTTTATTTTTTATTCTGCATTCTCAAAATTTCCTTAGTTCCATGCTTTCAATCACTAATTCTATAGTCTGCTCTTAATACTACTGGTGCAACTAATCCACTGAGTTTTTAATGTATATGACATTTTATATCTATTAAATTTTCATATTACTTTTATAAAATCTGCCTTTTCATTTTCATTTTTTCTTTACTTGCTTTCTATACTTTTATATTTATAATTGAAATACATTTTATTATGTTTTCCATGTTTTTGTTCTCTTTTCAAGTTTAGATGCATTTGAATCTTGCTTTTGTCTTCTGATTCTTGCAGTTGCTTATCAATGCTCAAACACTTTGCATTTTTTTATTGTGAAGATCTGTAGCAACGATTGAGACTATTGGGCTGTACTGTACATTAATTTGCTTGTTTATCCCTTTTTAGATTGTCTTTTTATTCTACATTCTCACTAATAAAAAGTCTTTCTAGAAATTTAATGCTATGTTTTATTAAGTTCTTTCTGACCTACAAGTCAAAAATATTGGAGATGGAGCCCAAGAATCTGTGTTTTGACAAGCTCTCCTGGTGATTCTGATGGCTGAAGTTTGAGAACCATTTATCTAGGAAAGTTTTCTCATCTTGGACATTATTGACCTTATGGGCCAGATTATTTGTTGAGAGGGTTCTGACCTGTGCATTGCAGGATATTTAGCAACATCCATGGTCTCTGCCCTCTAAATGCCAGTAGCATCCCCCAAGTTGTGACAACCAAAAGTGTCCCAGATATTGTCAAGTATCACCTGGGGGCAAAATCACCCTGATTAAGAACCACTGGACTAGGGCATTGTTTTTTATTCTTATCTGATAATGTCTCCTGCAGTGGTTGCTAAAAGCTCTTCTCTGAAGATGCGGATTTATCAGATGGAAAGTGGGGCCCAGGAATTTCTGTTCTTTAACAAGCACCACAGGTGATTCTTATCATAGGGCAGATTTGGGAAACACAAGTACATGAGGTCTATGACAGCATCTGTGAGGATATAATTTAAACTGAGATTCAAAGGATCAATGGGAACTATGATTTATGTTTATGTGGCAGGTGGAACATTGTGGGGATCTGTTACAGGCATTGAGGACAGCGTAGGCTTAGAGAAGGAGACAAGAGACAGATCTTGGAAGGCCTTTTAATTAATAATTCTATGCTTTATCTGAAAGGAAGCAATAGAATAGTCAGGATAATAATAAAATAGTAAAATCAAATTAATTTCTGTTTTAGAAAGATTGCACTGGCCTCATGTTCGGGTTTTAACTAGTACTGTTAAAATGGACAAATTTACTTCAGAGGATAAATTGGAAGATCAAGGTTAGAATTAAGGAGAGAGGAGATGCTCTTGTGGTAGTCTAGGCAAGATTACAAAAGCATGCCTATGTGTATTTGTTATTTCACTGGTAAATAGTGTTTTAAAATAAAACAGATTTACACGTCTGCTTAAGAGATTTTTCTTTCTATCTGTGTATCTATGGATAAACATATGGCTACATATAATACTGTAGTTTTGATTTGCTTACTTGAATATTTTTTATTACTTGCTGCCAGTTTCCTCCCTTACCTAGTAATACTCAAATGCCATGATCTCCTTTTATCTTATGCTATATAGTACATGAGAAAATACTGTGACAGGAGTAAAAAGGGACTCTGTGCTCTTTATTCATCATAGGCTTCCTAAACAAATTTATCTCAAGCCTAAACAGAGTGACCTTAGTTCTGGTCACTTTAGTCTCTCATTTTGTTCTTGCTTTCAGCTCCTTTCTTCTTTTCTCATTTCTTCTTGACCGATGCCCCTCTCCTTATCTTGCCCCCAGCATGTGTGTTTCTCTTCCTCTTCTCTTTTTCTTTTTAAATCTATACTCTCACAGATTAGTCCTGTTTTGACCTTAAATAGTAACTCATTTGTTTAAGTTCTACGCTTAGAAATTGGAAGAAACTCATATAATTTAAGTGGAGTTTATTTTCACGTAAATTAGATCAAGGCACCTGCTTTTTTCTAAGATCGTTGAACATAATTAAGAAAGTGAAGGGTGTCACTTTTTGTTTCATATTAATAATCAATTAAAAATATTCTTACTAATCAATATATTATAATAACACCTTTTGTCAACCACAGAGTCCCTGGGGAATTTATTTTTCCTAGAAACTCTGAATCTTTTTTGAGGTTACTCATCCAAATATTTCAAAAATATTTATTAATTTATGTCTATGAAGTAGGAAGATGCTTGAGATTCTGATGTCTCTGAACCAAAGTTCAAAATGTTTTTGGTTTCTGAATTTTAAACAATAGAAGATTCTGTTTGAGGACAAATTGTTAGGGGCCAATTAGCTAAAGGAATTTGCCATTTAAAAGCAGAGATCACTGCAAGTATAATAGTAATGTATTTTGAACAGTTTATAAATATATTTACACTTTCCAAAGTGGATTGATAGACCTTGACCTGTGTCATGTTTCCACTGGTTAGTTTTGCTAGTAGGCAAAACTACTAATTAACTAGTAGGCGCATAACAAAATACAATCCCCCTGACATTTTGCTCACACTAGCTGATGAGTGTCAGTAAGGATCAAGAGTTTTTAATCTCCACCAACAGGAGATTCTTGAGCAGGATGCCAGTCATGCACCTTGATACTAAAAGATGATAGATATGATGATGATGATGACGATGATGATAAAGAATAAGTTGTTGGCATGGGGCTGTATAACACAGGGAATCCAGTGGTGGAAGATGGACTGTCGTTAACAGGACAAATATGAGAATTTCTCTCATGAACAATGACAAACATGTAATATTAATACAACATGTTAATAGTTAGGTGGGTTGGGGGAAAATACACCAAACGGAAGATATGGGCTACAGTTAATAGTAATATTTTGAAGATGTTCTTTTGACGAAGAAATTGCTGCTGCCTCTTTTTTTCTTTTTTAAATCATCCATATAGTGTTTATTTCATATGAATAAACAGAGTAAAAAAATCCCAAGATACCATATTTCACTGACATCTGAAAAGAATGTAGAACTAAGTAGGAGATATGGCTGCCAAAAATGTAGGCAAACTTCATTTGGGTTAATGAAAGGGTTGAGAGTTAAGACACCTCAATAATAGAATGATAAATATGCATTGTGTTCAAGGATAAAAAGACAGGAATGAGAATTTCAGGGAAGAAATGAAAACTTCTACACTGAAAAAATATTACAACTAAGATTAAGAGTCCAGTGGATGAGCTAATACCTGGAGAGAAATTCATGACCTGGAATTATCAGAACTTTTGAAGAATAAGGCATATATACATAAAAGAAGGACAGATATGGAAGACAAAGAAAGAGGCAGGGAGTACACCATGAGAATATATATATAGGGGTTATTAGAATCCTCAAGGTGGAAAAGAGAAGGCATATGAATACATAACGGCTGGGACATCTTCAAAATTGATGAATAAAATCAAACTAAAAATTGAGGAAATACCTACCATAAATACTAAGCTGAATCAATACAGGAAATACACACCAAAACACATCAGACTAAAACATCTGAAAACCAGTATAAATTCTTAAAAACTAATTACTCTTAAGCTTCCACCTGTGTTATCAACAAGGAAAAATAGCAAGAGTATCATCAAATTGCTGGGAGAAAACAGTGCCAATTCAGAAAAATATCCTTCAAAACTGCAGACTGAATAAAGATATTTTTAGATAAACAATAGTGAGAGAATTATCAGCATATATGCACCAAAGAAAATATTAAAATATTTATCCATTATAAGTAAAATGATCCATATGAAAGAGTGGAGGTATAGGAAGGATAAAAGAGCAAAAAAATAGACATATTGTGATTCAAGCAATGGAAGAAATTACAACATTGAGGTGGAGCCAGTGGCCACTGGATGCTTTCAGGGTAGGGAGAGGGAAAAGCAGTTGTAATACAGGAGCTTTTTTGGGAATTGGAAATTATCCTGAGTGACATTACAATGATAGATATAGGCCATTTTACATCAGCATATAACATGCAGAACTGTGTGGGAGAGAGTGTGGTCTACAATGTGAGCTATGGTCCATGCTTAAAGACAAAGCCCCAGGATGTGTATATCCATTGCAGGTGATGTGCTACACTAATGAAAGATGTTTATGTGGGAGGAGTGGGATGTGGGGAACATGGGAATCCCTGTAATTTTTGTGTAACACTTATGTAATCTAAGCATCTTTTAAAATGTAAAAAAATAAATAAATAAAAATTAAAAATAAAAGTAAAAAAAAAGAAAAAGAAAAAGAAATTATTATGTTTATGTTATGCAGACTATATTCATGCATATTTAACCATTTATTTACCTATTTTTTTGCTGCTGCCACTTTAACAGCTCTCTCTCCTCCTAGTTAGCTGAGACCCACAGTTTTAAGGAGATAACAGCACTCTCTATTCCCCCTTAGCTGAAACCTACAGCCTTAGAAAGATAGCGGCTACACTCTCCCCCTTAAACTGAGACCCATTACTTTATGAAAACAAAAGCCTCTGTCCTCCCCTGCAACCGAAGCCCTCTGTTTTAAAAAGATATGCTAACTCACACTTCTGCTTCTGTAAACTGTCTGCCAGCTTGCTTAAAGCATTAGCGTGTGTGATAAAAAATTTGCCCGTGAATGATCCCTATATAAACTCATGTAAGCCAAGGCTCCGGGCTCAGATTTTTGGAGATTTGATTTCCTCTGGGCCTGTGCGTAATAAAAATTAGTTCCTCCACCTCTCCGAGTGCCGCATGGGTTTTCTCATCGTCTAAGTTTCATTTCTGCCACAACACTTTCATAGTTTGTAACAGAAGTTTCACAACAATGCAAAGTGTTGTTGGTGGGATGATGAATGGGAGCCTGTATGATGATACGCATGTTTGTTTTGTAAATTCACAACTTTTATTGTGTACTTATTGTATATTGTTATGAATGATATAAAGCAATAAAATTTTATTTAAAAAATAAGCTGTTAGAACAAGCTTCAGATAGCTATTGCTTCAAACGGAGAAAAGGAATGTAGGATTATGGAATTGGAATAAAGATAACATCATCTGGGTTCTTGGCAGAAGGGAAGGATCCATCCTGTGTGCAGAACATTGAGAAGAATTCTGACACCTGTTGGATTAGATCACTGACTATATGTGAGGCAAAAGACAGTCTCCTGGAAAAAGTACAGGACAAAAAGCAGAAGCTTGAAAGGTTCATTCTAGGGTAGAGTTAGGCACCTGGAAAGTGAAGAAGTCCCTTAGCTAAGGCTTGGTGGGGTAGGGAAAGAAAGAACAGCCAAAGAATATGATCCTATTTTTTTTCAATTAAGATATTTTTATGATAGAAGTTGTGGGTTTACAGAAAAAAATACAAAGTTCCCCTCATACACACAGTTTTCTGAAAGCTAGCTTTAACCATTTGCATTATTGTGGTGTCTTTGTTACAGTTTATGAAACAACATTACTATAATTATTCTATAAACTGCAGTCCATAGGTTACATTAAGTTTCACTGTTTCTGTTGCACTGTCCAAAGTTTTGTTTTTGTTTTATTTAACATTTTATTTTAGTAACATATATATAACCTAAAGTTTCTCCTTTTAACCGCATGTTGATATAAAATTTAGTGGTGTTAATTATAGTCACAATATTTTACTGCCATCACTACCATCCCTTACCAATACGTTTCCATCACTCCAGTTACAAAGCATGTACCATTTAAGAATTAACTTTTCATTCCTTACTCTCACCCTGGCCTGCAGTAAACTGTATTCTAGTTTCTGACTCCAAGAATTTGTTCTTCTAATTGTTTCATACCCATCAGATCATACAATATTTGTCTTTTCATTTCTGGCTTATTTCACTGAACATGATGTCTTCATGGTCCATCAATTTGGTCACATTTATCAAAATTCCATTCCTTTTTACAGTGGTGACAATGGGCATCCTTGTCTTGTTCCTGATCTTAGGAGGAAAGCTTTCAATTTTTCACCATTCATATATGAGCTATAAAAGTATGTATGATGTTAGCTGTGAGTTATTCATATACGGCTTTTTTAAGATTGAGGGAGTTTCCTCCTATTCCTACTTTTCTAAGTGTTTTTAATAAAGAAGTTTGCTGGATTTTCTCCAATGCCTTTTCTACATTAATTGAGATAATGTGCTCCTCCTCTTTTTTTTTCTTTTTCTATGAATGTGTTATGTTTTCTTATGTTGAACTACTCTTGCATACCTGGGATAAATCCCACTTCATCATGGTATAAATTATTTTGATGTGCTGTTGGATTTGGTTTGCTAGTATTTTGTTGAGGCTTTTTGTATCTATATTTCTAAGGAATATTTTTCTGTAATTTTCTTTTCTTACTCTCACTTTATAGGGCTTTGCTATTAGGGCAATGTCAGCCTCATAGAATTATTTAGGAAGTGTTCCTTCCACTTCAGGTTTGTGGATGAATTTGAGCAGGATAGGTATTAATTCTTCTTGGAATATTTGGTAAAGTTTACCAGTGAAGCTCTCTGGTCCTTGGGTCGTTCTTTTTGTGACTCTTTGATTACTGATTCAATCTCTTCAGCTGTTATTGGTCCATTGAGATCTATTTCTTCTTGAGTCAGTGTGGGTAGTGTGCTTGCTTATTTATCTTTTCAAAGAACCAATTTTTGGTTCCACTGCTTCTCTCTATTGTTTGTTTATTTTCTGTTTAATTTATCTCCAATTTAATTTTTGTTATTTCCTTCCTTTTGCTCACTTTGGGAATAGGTTGCTCTTCTTTTTCTAGATCCTCCAGTGTGAGGTTAGGTGTCTGACTTGAGATCTTTCTTCTTTATTTAATGTAAGCATTTAGAGGTGTAATTTTCCTTTCAACATTGCCTTTGCTGCATCCCATAATTTTTGGTAGGTTGTGTTTTTGGTTTCATTCACCTCAAGATATTTCCTAATTTCCCTTAAGATTTCATCTTTGACTTAATGGTTGTTTAAAAGTATTTTGTTTAATTTCCACATATTTGTGAATTTTTCCAGTTTACCCTGGTTACTAATTTCTAGCTTCATTTGCTTGTGGTCACAGAAGATACATTGTATGGTTCTAATTTTTTTAAATTTATTGAGACTTCATATGATCTATCCTGGAGAATGACCCAATGTATACTAATGAAGAACGTGTCTTCTGCTGCTGTTGGTTGAAGTGTTTTATATATGTATACTAGAACTAGTTGTTTTATAGTGTTGTTCAAGTATTCTATTTCCTTATTGATCTTCTGTCTAAATGTTCTATCCATTATTGTGATTGGTGCATTGAAGTCTCTTACTTGTAATGTAGAACTATTTCTTTCTCCAAATATGTCAATATTTTATTTCATGTATTTTAGGACTCTTTTGTTAGTTGCATATATATTTATCATTGTTATATTTCTTGTTGAATTGACCCTTTCATAAGTATATAGAGACTTTCTTTGTCTCCTGTAATAGTTTTTGACTTACAGTCTATTTTATCTGATATTAATGTAGCTACTCCAGCTCTTCTTGGTTACTATTTTAGTTTTCTAAAAACTGCTGGGAGCAAGATACAAGAAATGGGTTGGCTTTTACAATGTGGGTTTATTGGGTTTAAAGCTTACAGTTCTGATGTCATGAAAGTGTCAAAATCAAGGCACCATCAGGAAATCCTTTCTCCCTGAGCTGCAGCTGTGGGTGATCAGGCACCCACTCTTCTCTTCTCTCTGCTCCAGGCCTTGTTGTTTTCAGCTTCTGGTTCAAGTAGCTTCCACTCAGCTTCTGTATTCCATTGATTTCAGCTTCTGAGTTCCCCTCTGTCTCTGCAGCTTTTCTTTTTTTTGTAGCTGTGGATGGACTATGAAGGACTCCAGTAAGAGGATTAAGAACCACTCAAGGTCATGCCATCTAATCAAAGGCCCTTAACTGAAGTAATTTCATCAAATTGTCCCACCTACAATAGGTTTACATACACAGGAATGGATTACCTTTAAGAACAGGATTTTATGAGTCTACAAAAGTTTCAAACTGACATAATTACTCTTTGCCTCTTTTCTATCTTTTTACTTTCAACTTACTCATCTCTTTGAATTTAAAGTGAGTCTCTTAATATCATATATTTGGGTCAAGCTTTTTATCCATTCTGCCAATCTTTGCCTTTAAACTGGAGATTAATCCAATTATATTTAAAGTAACTACTGATAATGTAGGACTTTTTTATGCTATTTTACCATTTGGATTTTTGTAAGTCCTATATCTTTTTGTCTCTTAAATCTTCCATTAAGGCCTATTTTCATATTTATTTGATTTTGAGTAGTGTATTATTTTGAGTCCCTTGTCATTTCCTTCTCAATATATATTTCAAATATTTTCTTTGTGGTTGCCATGAGTCTTAAATTTAACATTACAAATCTGTAACAATGACATTTGATTTGATGCCAACTTAAATTCAATAGTATACACAAACACTGCTCCAATACTCTCCTTCCCCCTCTCTTTTGTTGTATTTGTTACAAATTTTTTCTTTATACATTATGTCCAAAATCATAGATTTATCATTACTTTTAACGTATTTGTTATTTTAGAAACTCAAAGTAGTAAAAAGTTGGTTTATATGCCAAAAATATAATACAATATATAATACAAGAGTACTGGCATTTATAATTACCCCTGTGGCTACTTTTACTGGAGGTCTTTATTTCTTTGTGCTGCTTTGATCCACTATATAGTACCCTTTTCTTTCAGTCTGAAGAATCCCCTTTAACATTGCTTGTAGGGCAGAGCTAGGATTGGCAAACACCCTTAGCTTTTGTTTATCTGGAATGTCATAAATTCTCCCTCACTTTTTAAAGAGAGTCTCACCGAAATAAAATTTAAAAAATATTGGTTGACTTTTTTTTTCATTATTGACATATTTCATCCCACTGCCTTCTTGCCCCCATAGTTTCTGATTAGAAATCAGCATTTATCCTTATTGGGACTCCCTTGTACATAACACATTGTTTTTATCTTACAGTTTTTAAAACTCTCTCCTTGTCCTTGGCATTCAACAGTTTGGTAGTTTGTTTTTAGGCCTAGTTTTCTTCAAGTTTATTCTATTTTGCCTTCATAGGGCCTGTAGAATGTGTATATTCATTGCTTTTGTTAAATTTGGATTGTTTTCAGCCATTGTTTCTTTGAATATTCTCTCTGCCCCTTTGTGTCTTTCTTCTCCTTCTGGAACTCCCATAATGCATATATTGGCATGCTTGATGGCATGCTACATGTCTCCAAAGTTCTGGCCACTTTTTTTCTTGTTTTTTTCCTCTGCTCATCAGTCTGAATCACTTAAATTTTCTTGTATTCCAGTTCAATGATTCTTTCCTCTGTCAGCTCCAATCTGCTGTTGAATTCTCTAGGGAATTTTTCATCTCAGTTATTGTGGTCTTTAACTCTAGTATTTCTGTTTGCTTCTATCTTAAATTTTCTATATCTTTATTGAGATTCTCATACTGTTCATTCATTGTATTCCTGTTTTTCAGTGTTTTCCTTTATCTCCTTGAGTATATTGAAGATAATTTTTTAAAGTCTTTGTCAGATTTGTCCAAATTCTAGTATTCCTTATTGATGGTTTCTTAATTTTTATTGTGTTCCTTTGTGTGAACCATAATATTTGTTACACACTTTACATTTGAATATTTTATAGAGCTAACTCTGGGATTTAGTCTCTGATCTGTCTGTTCCTTAAGTTTATATACAGATAATTATATGACAGAGGTTTACTTTAGTGCCAGGAGTTAACAAAAATAAATAAACCTAAGCAAAGAAACATCGTAGGCAGTCTTTGCAAATTGGCTGTGGATTGGTGATGCTCTCCTTCAGAGTTTACCCCTTCTCTGAAGAAGATCAGCCTGAATCAAAAGTGAAGTTCTGGGTCCTCTCCATCTTTTCTGAGACTGCATCTTGTCTTGGGCTTGTGCTCACTCATGACCTTAGGAATTCCTCCATTTACAGGAATTCAGATGTCCACTCTACTCCCCATGAAATAGACTTCCCCAATTCTGGCTGCTGTATTGTTTACCTTAGAGTCCCTAATCCTTTGCCCCAGGCCACTTTGACTTAATTGTTTATTACACTGCTTTAGCTGCCCCCAAGCTGTTTCTGCTTGCAGGGCAAGTTCCTGGTGGATGAGTTAGAAAGGAGTTTCTTGGTTCAATATTTCAGGCTTCTGTCAGATTGACACTGATATACAGGCACCATAGCATTCACATAAGAGTTACTCTGCTTCTTCCAGAAAAGGGCCAGGAACTCACAATGGGAGTGCAGGCTGGCTTCACATCATAGCATGGAGGGGTAAGGGACGGGCCAAAAAGGGTAACTTTAAGTTTTCCTACCATTTTTAAAATTGTGTTTTCTTGATTTGACATTTACCTAGTTACTGCAATCCTTAACCAGTTTTCTGGGGTTTTAAGAAGATGGCTCTGCTAGTTTTTGCTAGTTTTTCAAAGGTTCTCGGGGGTGGGGAATGCCACCCTGGAGTGTTGCATGCCTCATATTGGTCAACCAGAGGGTTGCCAGGCATCATACTAGGACTTTATTTTAATCAGATAGTATGGTGGATTGAACTCTGCCCAAGTTTGGCCATGTTCTTGGTCTTGTTCTGCATTCTGGTGGGTGTAGACTCATTGTAAATAAATATCTTTTGAAAACGTTATTTCAGTTATTGTGTCACCTCAGTGAACAAGGTTGTGCTTTAACCCAGATTATTGGAATTCTTTAAAAGCAGAATGAAATTCAGACATAAATAGAGAAAGCCACAGAAGAAGCCAGAATTTAGTGGAAACTGGAGGAGAATATAAAGAATGTTGTCATGTGCATTGTCATGTGACAGAAATGGCATGGACTAAAGTTTTCTAGATTCCAGCCCCAGAAAACCATGGTCTTTGTGTAGAAAGCATCACTTTGCTGTTGCCTCCATTCTAAACTTCTTCTAGTATGAAAACTTCAGCCAATAAAATTCTATTGTTTAAGCCAACCATTGTTGTTTGGTTTGGCAGCCTGGAGACAAAGACAGATAACATCTAAGAATAAGAGGAGACCAGATAAAAACAAACCAACAACAAAGCAATAACAAAGGGACCTTCATTAAAGAACCGATAGAACTATGCTTCAGTATAGCAATAGCAATATGGTTCCTTGAACTAAGAAGCTAAATGACACACCACCATCTCCTGACTATCATTGGTTTTTGCAGAGCAAAAAGAAATTCAAAATTTCTTAAAAAAGTAGCCAATATTTATAAAAATTATTGCATGAAGAAGAGTTACTCAAAACTGTCTGTTTAATGAATTCCTCAATATTCTTATCAATTTGGAGTGCATAAAAATGCATGGAAAAAATAATGTCAACTGCATTTCATTCAGATCTCTACTTAACTTCTTAACTGTCTGAAATAGTCATCTTCCTTCACTCTTTATAGCAAATATTACCACCTGATGCTTTGCTTTATATTTTAGTGTTAATTTATTTTCTGTTTCTTCCACTAGTATGTAGTACAATGTATGCAAGGAGTTCATTTGTTTGTTCAGTGTGTTAATTTTCATACCAGGAATAGTTCCAACCAAATAGAAGGCACTCAATAAATATTTGTCGAATTAATAAATGAAAAAGAAAACTCATGAACTATTTTTGAGGGATTTCTACATAAAAGAAAAATGAATGGTGAGCTTTTCAGCAAGCACACCATCTATTTGATATAGGGTTAAATTCTTTCCTTTGTTAAGATTGACCTGTAAAAATATTGTGATTAGTTTTTTGTTTCTTTTAATAAGATAATTTTAACTTTGGAAAAATATCATTTTCTCAATGAATCGGCTATTACATTTTGGGAAACATTTGGTGTAAGATGTACTGGGAATTAGCCATGAGATCTGGCCAACAGACTATTCATTTTACTGTTGGAAATTATAATAAAACGGTAAGATTGTTCATGTTGCTTTCTAGTAAGAATTATCAGAACAGTATATGCTGACATAATAAACAAGAAAGAGGAGCATAAAATCTAGTTAACTTTGGTAGTTGAGGTAATTCTATTAAAACTGGGAATAAAAAACAATAATAACGATAACAACAAAACGGCGTTCTGTTTTCCACATTCACTCTATTTTTGCTGTTGATGCTGAGCTTTCAACTAAGGTTTTTTAAATGTAAAGCTTTGATTTGAAAAAAGCAAAACAAAACAAAGAAACAATAAACTCTAAGGTACAAAGACATTAGCCAATAATCAGGATATAGTAAAAAGGCAAATTTTAAGGATAGGACTTCAAGGCCAGAATATAGTCAAGAGTAGCCCTTTGCCTCCTTTACCATTATGCTATCAGGATGACTAACATAGACAAAAAGGAAATAAAATATGATGTACACTTTTCTTCTTCTTAGGCTCTGCATCTTTGGTTTTGCTTTAAAATGTGCCTTTACCTGGGAGAGGTTCCTAAAACATTTATTGACTCTGTGTGTTAAGGGAACTCTGCAAAGTTCTGAAGACATAATTATTTCCGTGTTATCTGTGTGTCTTTCTTAACTCAACCATACATCTATTATTAGAGGTTTTTATTTGTTGTAATTCTCAAAATGGGAGATAATAAAAATATTAGCATAGAACTCTCTAATTTATAGAATATTGTTTCTAATTTAATATAATTTCCTGTGTAATAGGACCCATGCTTATCTTACTCATAAGATCTGGAAAGTTAATAAAGACAGTGACTTTACACAAATTACAAACCTAGTATGTGACAAAGCATGAGACATGGATTTCTGCCTCCAAAGCAATGGTTTTCTTGCAGTATTGCTTGCAGAGTCTCTTCACAGGAAATGTGATTGTTGTTTCCAAAATCCTGTCATCTGTTTAAATCAAATCATCAGTTAAAACAATGTTAAAATGGCAGTATAATAAGTTAAATATTTCAATTTAGAGGATTAATTAATGGAACTAGATATGAAAAGTTAAAAAGATTCAGAGTTTAAATATTTAGATTTTGTTCTTCAAGAAATGTCTAGTAAAGAAGCTCCTATTTAAATATTACTACCACTTTAAAACTTTCAGTGAATGTTGTATTATCATCCTTAAAGATTTCATGTCTATCAAGTTTGCAGATAAAAATGTAACTCTTTGAAAGCATCTTACCACTTGTCCTCCATCTACTTTATGATGTTTGAAAGTGTATTGATAAAATACTACTACTTGTGAGAGAAATTGTTTAATTAAAATTACTGTCAATGGAAGGTAGTTGAAAATTAAGAAAGCACAGCTAGCCTCCTGAATTTAATTGCTGTGACAATTGCACTTTTCATGAAGAAGTGTTTCATCCACATTCATAAAACAATGTGTTTTGTGCACTGGTTAATTTTCCAATATTTTGTTTTTTATTTAAGAAGGAACAATCTGTATTGTATACAAAATAATGGCAAAATTCATTATAATAAAATGCTAATACTCATTTTTGTACAGATAAATTTAGAATACATACAAAGTTTTTTTTTAACAACTAGCAATTTATTCAATAATTGATGTGTAAATGATCAAACATTAATAAACAGTCGAATAATCATAGTTATTGATTTAATAAGATAATTAGATAGTATGAAAAAAAGTGAAAGTATATTTACAAACATTCATCAAACCCGAGGAAAACTGAACATCTGTTCTTTCACGAGGCTGGGAAGTTCCATTCAGCAGCTGGCCAGAGTCCTAATCAGAATCATTGTCCCAAGCAAAGCATCATCTGCTGGGTGAGATTTCACCTGGCAGCCAAGGGACTGTCCCTTTTAAGGAAGTCTGAAACCTCAGATCTCATGCCAGTTGTGCAACTCATGAATGATCAATGCATTCTGAAATGGGAGTGCCCGTGCCAGGGGAAGTGGCCAGTTCCCTGAAGGAGAGGCCCTCGGTGTCAGAGTGTCCTGTTCTAAATATATGGAATGTTAAACAGCAATAAAGAAGTTATGGTATGGCAATACCATAGGTTATTAATGCCATAGGTTACTTAGTAACAAAAATAATGAGTAAGGGGCTACATGCCTGACATCAATACCTTTCTTTCTTTTATATATATATTTTATATATATATATATTTTAAAGGTATTTAGATTGCATAAATGTTACATAAAAATATAGGGGATTCCCATATGCCCCACTTCTTCCTACACCTCCCACATTTTCCCACATTAACAACATCTTTCATTAGTGTGGTACATTTGTTACAATTGATGAAAACATTTTAGAGCATTGCCACTAAGCATGGATTATAGTTTGCATTGTAGTTTACACTCTCTCCCACACAATTTTGTAGGTTATGGCAAGACATGTAATGACCCATATCTGTCATTATAATGTCATTCAAGAAAATTCCCAATTCCCCAAAATGCCCCCATATTTCACCTGTATTTCCCTCTCCCTGCCCTCAGAACCTCTAGTGGCCACTGCCTCCACAAGAATGATATCGTTTCTTCCATTGCTAGAATCACAATGAGTCTATAGTAGAATACAAGTAAGTCTACTTTAGTCCGTAGTTCATTCCTCAATCTTGAGAATTCTGGGATGGTGTTGCCTACTCTACCTCTAATTGAGAGGGGGCTTTGATCCCATGGGGCAGATGGATGGGACTCTCTTGCTTGTAGTTGTAGACTTTCTTGGTTCCTTGGGCTGGTCATTGTCCATCATCATCTCCTTGTTAGTTGTCCTGGGTGAGTCCAATGAACTGGAGAGTAGGTATTGCAACTATGTTGAATTTCAGGGCCCAGCTGGCACATGGACAGCCCAGAGAGTAAAGTCTCTTGGATGTAAAACTATCAACTCCAGCACCAACTAAAGGTTCAAATAAAAGGGACAGAAGAGGCATGTATAGAGAAGTCACATCTGAGTCCAACTCTGTCACACTCAAGAGCACAAACTCCAAAATAGGGCCTACTGGCAAGGCACCAAACTCTGGAGCTATCTGCCATGACCTTAGGTCCTAGGTGTCTCCAGAGCCCTCAGGATGCCCACTCTATGGGATAGTAGCTACCTTGGTTTCTATGAGATCCTGCTGAGACATGCATAAGCATTACCTCTCTGATGACCGCCCAACTCACTTTGAAATCTTGTAGCCATATACACTCATTTGTCTTCTCCTTTTCCCCCTTTTTTGAAGAAATAAAGTATCAATTTCATAGGGATGTGCGTGTGTGTATGTGTGTTTGTTTACAGATGTGGTGAGAAATGCATTAAATCCCAGAAAGATTGAACTAGAGGTGACATTAGAGTCAACCTAGTTTTTTACTGTTCAACACATGGGAGTGAGGAACGTTTAAATCAATGTCTCAAGGCCGTAGAGGTTGTTGATAGCAGAGCCAAGGCACAGGCCTCCTCTGTCTCATTTAGGTGTTCTCTTCTCTCATCACTTTGCCTACTCTTCAGTTTTTATATGTGAAGTCATGTTTCATTTATGAACCAACATGCATAAGAGAATTCTCTGGTCCTGCTATGCTTTATCCCGAAGGCATTAAGTTATGGGCATACCTGACTTGGCTAAATGTAAAGAACTTTCATTTTATTTTGGTAAAGCATCAATTTGTGGCAGGGGTTCTTAACCTTTTTTGTTCCACGGACCCCTTTGCCAGTCAGGTGAAAAACCACAGACCCCTTCTCAGAATGTAGCGGCAGATAGTTTTGTGACACTCAACATTGGCATTTCTTTAAATTAAATTTTAGGATTATTCAAAATTATGTTTTACAACTTTCCCAGAATTTCAGTACCTGTAAACCTAACACAGTTCAACATCTGTTCAAATGGTCATTTTTGGCAAATATTTAGAAATTGGAGTTTTCCCACGGCATTTTAAAACCATCTCCACCATCCTTACCAACCTTTTTGCAGGCACTTATCCACTGCACTCAGAACACACTTCATCAAAATTAAAATTATACTAAGTCCATGCTATTCTGTGTATTATTTAATTTAAAAATCACATCTGCATCAACACATTCCCACAAGAATAATGTTTTTTTGAATTTTCAATTCAAGCTCATGGACCCCCTGAAATCTTTCCACGGACCCGTGGACCCCTGGTAAAGGACCCCTGATTATGGTGACTCTCAATGACCACCTGATAATGCTGTAGCATGCTTAAAACGTGGGGCCTTCTGTTTAAGCAAATTGGTGACCTGTACCTGCATCCCCCACACTCTTATCCATAAAGCTTTTCTCTTTCATCCTGAGTAAATCAAGGTGCTTGAACTTAGTTCATGATGGGTAGGAATCTCCATGTGACTGACAACACACAGAATAGCTGCACAGATGTGGAAATGGGCTGTGATTCCACCTGCATGTTTTCTTTGCCCGAGTCTGTTCTTTCCCAGCATTTCCTATTCTTGCTGACTTTCCTGTAGAGCTTCATTGTTTCCATGGAGACTTTTCTTCCTTCTGTCTTTAACATTTTATAAATGTTTGCATCTTCTTTGGCACATCTTCCAGGTACTGCCCATGTAACTGTTATTTGTTAATATCCATCTTTCTCTATGACTAAAGAAACCTTTAAAAAAGTGATCAAAGGAATACAGGCAATGTTCTCCAGTAACAGAAGAGATAAGGTTTGTGTTTCAAATGAACCGGATGTACTACTTCAGTATTCTTCAGGTCATTATAGAGGAAGTCTGTGTAAATACTTTCCCTCATAGACTTGACAATAAGAATTCTTGCCTTTTTCTTTACTTTCACCATAGAACCATGATCAGGTTATTTATTTTTAAATCCGTAATTGAGAATTTCAAACTAAACAATATGTTTTATGTAAGTAAGACTTATTAGGAATATCTGCTGAAATAAAACTATACCTTTTACAGGATATCAAATGTATTCAGCTTATTTCTTAAAATAAGTATGTACATTCCTTTTAATTACCTCTTACTGCTCAAGGGAAGACATTTTTCAATAGTGTTCCCAATTGTTAAACGTGAATTTTATATTTGTGTCAGGAGTTAGGTCAGGTGTGACACTATGGGAAACTGAGGCCATAATTCCTAAGAAGAAAGTGTGTTAGTCACAGGTCTCAGAGAGAGGGGCTTGTCATGAAGGATTGACAGGAAGCATGGTTGACTTGTGTTGGCTGAACCAGCAGGTGGGAGCACACAAGCTGAGCAAGAGGGACCTGTGGGCTTGTGCCTTTACTATGGTCCATGGGTGGAGGTTTACCACGATTTCCTGCAGGAGTCAAAGATTGGTTTGCTTAAAACAATGTGTGTGAAAAGGGGAAGGAACTGGGGGTCTAGGGGCAGTAGGATTGTTAGCTTATCTTTTGGGACCAGCTGTGGGTTTGAGGTGAGGTGTATGGGTGGTATGGGCTGTGGCTGCAGCTGTGGGTGTAGATTCTGAGGGAGATTTTGCCTCAGGATTGGAAAACTGTTCATTAGCTAGGCTAAAGGTCAGTGTTGAAGCAAGGGGCTTAGCTGATGTAGCATGGATACCTAGGCAGCACGCAAAAAATTTTGATAGTTATAACAAGCAGCTATTTGCAATTAAATGATAAAATCATGGAATACTTTCATTTTAACTTAAATGATAGAGCATTTAAAATTTTTAGGACTGATTATTTCTAGAAGGAACAAATACTTTAATTTGGCATAGTCTATATTTTCCTTTTGCACTTTGTTCCTACTCCTTAATTATTCTATAATCTAGAATAAAAACTTTCTTTTAAAACAACCATGAAGAAAATCAGTGTTCTGAGATTTGGTGATGTTCATGTCACTGAGATAAAGGTGAAGAGAGATTCTCCTTATAGCTTTACTCAGTCTGATACATGAGGTAACTGGGTATCCAGGGAGATAATCTTTTAGGAAGACAAGCTGGAAAATGACACAATATTTGGCAAATGTGAATGATGTCAGTGATGACGATGATAATGTCAAGTTCCATGATGATTCAAAAAGATTGAGTATGTTCTTTCAACAAAATATAGTTAGATTAGAGATTCACAATAGAAAGAAATTTTGAAACTCCATATATTTGAAAATGTAAAACAAATTGCACTTCTAAACCACCCATGGTTTAAAGAAAAATTAAAAAAGAATGTTAAAATATTTTGAAGTGAATGAGAACTAAAACAATAACTTCTATAATCAGTAACTGAAACTTCACCTTATGAAACTAGAAAACAAAAAGCAAACTAATAGCAAACAAGCAGAAGGAAAGAAATACTGAAGATTAGCGGGGTGGAAATGAATAAAACTAAAAGTTGATTCTTTGATTCTTTGATTCTTCAACAATTTTGTTTATTCTTCAACAAAATTGATAAAAACCTTACCTAGACTGACCAAGAAGGTATGAAGGAAAATTCAAATTACCAAGATTGAGAATTATATAGGAACATCACTAAGACTCTAAAGAAATTAGAAAAGGTTATAAGAAAATATAATGAACAATTTTATGAGAACAATTTATAGAACTTGGATAAAATGGAAAAAAATCCTAGAGAGACCCAAATTACCAAAGCAGGTGCAAGAAGAATTAGAAAATATGAATAGACCTATAACAAGTAAAGAAGTTGAGTTAGTAATTTAAGATCATC